>SEYY01000289.1:142102-144602 GCA_009176605.1 Armadillidium nasatum
GCGTGTTTACAAAGAAGATATCGTAGAAGTGTGGAAGATTGTGTCGAGTAGAGAGATGGAGGAATTGAGTTTTTATAACATTGAAAACGACCATGTTTTCTCTGCCCCAATTTGAAATGAGAGATAGATCAGAGGTTAGTTGCTCCAAGGCCAACCTCCTTGCCTCTACTAACTGTTGCTGGGAGGGGCGCCTTTCAAAATGAAAAGAGTTATGAAGGGTGGAGTCATCAGCATAGGAGTGGATAGGAGATGAAGTAATAGAGAGATGGTCATTAATGAAAAGGAGAAAAAGTGTTGGAGATTGGACAGATCCTTGAGGAACACCACTATTAAAAGATTTATAGGATGAACGGTGGCCGTCTACAACAGCTGCTATAGAACGACCAGAGAGAAAATCAGAGAGAAGATCACAGAGAGAAGGATAGATTCCGAAAGATGGAAGTTTGGAAATCAAAGCTTTGTGCCAGACTCTATCGAAAGCCTTCGATATGTCCAGCGCCACAGCAAAAGATTCACCGAAATGCCGAAGAGCGGAGGACCAAGAGTCAGAGAGAAGGGAAAGAAGATCACCAGTAGAGCGTTTCTTACGAAAACCATACTGGCGATCAGAGATAAGATTAGAAGAATTGAGATGTTTCCAAATCTTCCTGTTAAGGATAGATTCGAAAACTTTAGAAAGAACGGAGGTTAAAGAAATAGGACGATAGTTAGAGGGTTGAGAGGGGTCCCCCTTCTTCGGCACAGGCTGAATGAGCGTACGTTTCCAGCAAGAAGGGAAGGTTGAAGTAGAAAGACATAGACGAAATAGTTTACCAAGGCAGGGTTCAAGCTCGGAAGCACAAGTTTGAGAACCACAGGAGGAATACCATCAGGACCGTACGCCTTCTTAGTGTTAAGCTCAGAGAGTGCAGAAGTGATTTCTTTAGAAGAAATTACAATTTTAGGCATAAATGAGTTGGAGGGGGTTGAAGGAGTAGGAACAGCTCCGGAATCGTCTAAGGTTGAATTTAAGGCAAAAGTTTGAGCAAAGAGTTCAGCTTTAGAGGGAGGCAAAACGGCAGTTGAACCGTCAGAAGATACTAGAGGAGGGAAAGAGGAAGAAGCAAAGTTAGAGTTGACATTTTTTGCAAAATGCCAGAAAGGGGGAGAGGAAGAGGAGCCAGAAAGATTATTGCATTTGCGACGGAGAAAAGAGTTTTTGGTGTCTCGAAGAATAGATTTTGCACGATTCCGGAATGAAATATAAGTTGCCTGAGTTTCTGGAGTTTGAAGACGTCGGTAATCCCTGAAGGCAGCATCCCTGCGGCGGATAGCACGAGAACAAGCAGAGTTAAACCAAGGTTTATTAGGTTTAGTAGAAGGGAAAGAATATGGAATATACGTCTCTATGCCAGAGAGAATCACCTCAGCTATGCGCTCTGCACACTCCGAGGGACCCCTCCCACTGAAACAGTAATCACTCCATGGAAAATCAGAAAAGTACGACCGCAAGTCAGACCAGTTAGTGGCACCGAAATGCCAGAAACGTCTCCTCGCCGAAGGTGGAGGCCGTTCTTGCGGAAGACTTGAAGAGACCGGACAAGATACGGAGATAAGAAGATGATCGGATGAACCCAGAGGAGGAAAGAGTTTAACAGTATAAGGAGAAGGATTAGAAGTTAGAAAAAAGTCTAGAATGTTGGGTTCATCACCAAGACGGTCAGGGATACTGGTAGGGAGATGTACCAACTGCTCAAGGTTGTTCTGGATAGAAAATTGGAAGGCGAGTTCAACAGCTGGATCATGAGAACTAGGTGAAAGCCATTGGCGGTGGTGAACATTGAAATCGCCTAAAATGATGATTTCGGAGAAAGGAGAAGAAGAAAGAATGTGTTCTATTTTGGAGTTAAGATAGTGAAAGAATTTTGGATATATATATATATATATATATATATATATATATATATATATATATATATATATTATATATATATATATATATATATATATATATATATATATATATATTTCAGAATTGGTTGACCAAATTTGGAAAAATGGTTGTTTAGACCCCAAATGTGTAAATAATAATAATAAAAAAACCCTCTATGAACAAGGGTTCCAAAGCTCATAATTTAAACGTTAGAACATCTCGAAATTCGTATCAATTCTAGAATAGGAATGTCGGATGGTGCAAGTGGAAATTGGCGGTTGACGTATCGCAAAAGCTATGAAGAAACTGTCTCTCTTGCAATGTATATACAACAATATCGATGTGTTTGAGAAATACATACGCATAAGTACGGTACGTAGCACGGCTATGTAGTACAGCGTATGTAATATACGATACTTGGAAGAAAGTCAATCAAAACATCCAGTAGGCAAACTTAGATATCTTAAGAATTAAATATTATTACATACATTTTTGAGAAGATGCTCGAAATGTTGAACTTGTATTGCAATACACACCTCACATCGTTGTGCCATGGACTAATGAAAATAATTCAGGTTTCGGCAGTGT
>SEYY01000289.1:149602-157102 GCA_009176605.1 Armadillidium nasatum
GTGCGGTCCTGACAGTTTCCCTCATATACTTGACACTTAATACTCGTGCTTGTGAGCTTGCACCTTGCCTTAGTAAACTGTTTCACCACTGCTAATCATTCAACGTTTTCATTCTGCTGGAGGCGTCAATTCATTCAGACTGTGTCGAAAAAGGGGACCTCTCCCTCAATCCTCTAATTATTCCTTTATCGCTTTAATATTTGCTTTCTTCAAAGTTTTCGAATCTATCCTCAAAAGGAAGATTTACAAACATTTTAATTTTAATAATCAAATCGTCATATGGCTATCGCAAGGAATGCTCCACTGGCGACCTTATTTCTTTTCTCCTTGACTTTTGCACCTCTGCTCTTCGGCGTTTCGGTGAACTTTTGCTGTGGCGCAGACATACCGAAGGGCTTCGATAGAGTCTGACACAAAACTTTGATTTCCAAACTTCCTTCTTTCGGTATCTATCCTTCTCTCTCTCTCTCTGACTTACTTTCCGGTCATTCTATTGCTGCAGCTGTAGATAGCCATAATTGATCCTTTAAATCTATCAATAGTGGTTTACCTCAGGGTTTTGTTCCATTATAATCCATTTTTCTACTTGGCATCAATGACCTTCTATTTGTTAATTCGTCTTCTATACATTCTTATGCCGACAACTCTACCCTTCATTATTCTTTCCAACTTCATAACAAATAGTTGAGGATAGAAAAGTGATTTGGAGCAACTGACTTCTAGTATTTATCTAGTTGATTAAAAAAACCTGATTGTTTTTAATGTCTCAAAAACACAGTTTCACCTTCATTTATCGTTGTAATCTTCCAAACCCGCAAATCAAACATTTTTGTTCTTAATGCTCCTGGTGTTTCTTTTTCTTGCGATCTTTCTTAAAAGGATCACAGTACTTCGGAAGAACCCAGAAGAGGATAGAGTTTGAGAATATAAGAAGGATTAAACGTTAAAAAAAATCTAGAATGTTTGTTTATCTCCAACGAGATCAGGGATATGAGTAGGGAGCTGCACCAACTGCTCAAGGTCGTTTTGGATGGAGAATTGGAAGGTACGTTCATATGCCGTATCATAAGAACTAGAAAAAAGCCACTGGAGGTGGTAAACATTGAAAGCACCTAATATAGTGATTTCTGAGAAAGGAGAAGAAGAGAAAATGTACTCTATTTTAGAGTTTAGATAGGTCAAATAATTTAGGATAGTCTGTAGAATTAGGAGATAAATAAACAGAACAAATAAATTTAGTCGTAGAATGGCAAAAGAGCTTAAGCTACAAGGAAAATTCGGAAAACTTCTAATTAGAGACACGAGAGCAAACAAAATCGCTGCTCACATAGGCACAACAACCATCTTTGGCTAAAAATTGAGGATAGAGACAGTAAAAGGAAACAGAAAAAGGTTTGAAATCAGAAGGCTAAAGCAACTGAGTTTCGATCAAGAATAAGTGGTGAGGTCTAGAAGAAGAGAGATGGTGTTTAACGAAATGAAAATTGGATTGAAGACCGTTAATGTTGTAGAAATTAATAAAGGAAATAGACTATGAAATAGGATAAGTCAGCTGCAAGGTCTTGTGGCACCAACCCTATATCACTGGAAGACACCAATTCCCAAGAGGTAATGGGGGAAGGGATGGAAGAGGGGCTTATTTTGGAAGCCGTTCCTCTAATTTCCCCGAGGCTATTGTTGTGGATGCCATCTTAAGTTATTATTATAATTTCTCAAAAAGAATGAGTTGTCTGTCATAGTATTTATTTATTCTACATCGAGTAGAAGAATGTGGGCATGAAAGAGCTCGATATATATATATATATATATATATATATATATATATATATATATATATATATATATATATATATATATATATATATATATATATATATATATATATATATATATATATATATATATATATATATATATATATATATATATATATATATATATATATATATAATATATATATATATATATATATATATATATATATATATATATATATATATATATATATATATATATTATATATATATATATATATATATATATATATATATATATATATATATAGTATATATATATATATATATATATATTATATATATATATATATATATATATATATATATATATATATATATATATATATATATAATATATATATATATATATATATATATATATATATATATATAATATATATATATATGCTTGTGGGAAAGAATCCATTTTGAAAAACCAAAAGTTTCATATTTCAATAGTTTTGTTTAGCAATCTGACTTCAAAATAACTCGATACTATTCATAACAGAAAACCTAAATTTTACTGTCATTGAATATTTTCAGTCTTGTTACAACCTTCATAAGTTCAATAAAAAACTGGTATCGGTATCGGAAAATTCCAGATGTAAATCGGTATTCAGCAACGGATGGCTTAAAATTATTGGTACCAGTTAAAATTTTGGAATCGCTCCAATATATATATATATATATATATATATATATATATATATATATATATATATATATATATATATATATATATATATATATATATATATATATATATATATATATATATATATATATATATTATATATATATATATATTATATATATATATATATATATATATATATATATATATATTATATATATATATATATATATATATATATATAATATATATATATATATATATATAATATATATATATATATATATATATATATATATATATATATATATATATATATATATATATATATATATATATATATATATATATATATATATATATATATATATATATATATATATATATATATATATATATATATATATATATTATAATATTTACTTTTAAATATTACCTGAGAAAGGCAAAAAGCGCCACAAAGGCGCAAAGAACAGACCCAGCATATCTCTGGCAGGTGAATGTCAATCCTTGTTCTTGTTCATGAGGATGAATTGTTGTGAGGTCCTGTAGCATATATATATATATATATATATATATATATATATATATATATATATATATATATAATATATATATATATATATATATATATATATATATATATATAATATATATATATATATATTACCATTCACCTTTCCCACTCTCGTGGGGTGGTGCTCGTTACAGTTAACTCGAACACACACATCCACAGTCTATCTCCCTCCCCCCATCATCACTGCCCTCCATCTCACTCTGTCCTCCGCCTACATTCAAACCTCTCTCCCTCAATATCTCCCTCACCACATCCATCCACCTCCACCTTGGCCTTCGCCTTCCCTTTCCTCCCTCTACCTCGGATTTCATCACTCTACCCACCATCCTATTCTCATCCATTCTACAGATATGCCCAAACCACCTTAATACACCCGTTTCTGCTCTACCCACTATTCCCCTTTTCCATCCACATATCTCCCTTATTCTTTCGTTTCTGATTCTATCAACTCTCCTTAACTCACATATAGCCATCAATCCTTTCACCTCAAAAACTTCTGATTTTTTCCTCATCTGAGCATTCATCACCCATGTTTCACATTCATACATTACAGATGGTAGACACATTCTCAAACATTCTTTTCTTTATTTTCTTAGATATTCTCCCCTTCCATACTTCCCTCAGTTCCCCCATCACTCTATTCTTTATTTCCCCTTGCATCCCCCCTTTTCCCTCCACCAGTATTCTCAGATATTTAAACTCTTCTACCTCCTCAAATTTCTCTCCCCCTACCTCGACACCCCAATTTCTCCCCTCTTACTGCCTCCAATCCTCATCACTTTACTCTTTACTCAATTCCATTGACGCACATTCCCTCACAAACTCCTTCACCAAAATTCTCAGCTTTTCTCCAGATTCTGCAACTAACACCGCATCATCAGCAAACAACAAGACATTTACCTTCCATTCACCCTCTCCACTTCTCAACCTAATACCCTTCCCTTCCTTCTCCATCCCCCTTACAACGCCCTCATTAACACATTAAACAACCACGGAAAGATTACACACCCCTGTCTCAGTCCAACTCCCACGTTAAACCATTCAGTCAGTTTCCTCCTCACCCTCACCCTCGCTCTACAGTTCTCATAATAATCCCCTCTTCTTCTAATAACATCTCTTCATTCACCACTACTCCTTCGCCTCCCACCCCCGTCAACAAATCACTAAAGTGTTTCTTCCACGTCTCCTCCACCACTTTCTCTCCTTGCACCACATCACCATCTTCCCCCCTCATTCCCTCTCCATTTCCTTGCTTTATTTAGCCCCTTCCAAAGCATCTTACTTCTTTTCCTCTTCAACTATCCTTTTTGCACTCTTCACCTCTCTCTATACTCCTCTTAATCCCTCCTCCTTCGTGCTCAAATGCTTTCAAAAGGTCTCCTTTTTTCTTTTGGCCATATTCCCCAACTCTTCATTCCACCACTCACTCCCTTTTCTTTTTTTTCCCCCACACACTCTTCTCGCAACCTCCACTAATCCTCCCTTCAGTTTCCTTCACTTCTCCTTCACCTCACTCCCCCTCCCCATTTCTCCCTTATCCCTCTTGTGTAGTCATCTCTCTATTCCACCTCTTCTAACCTCTCTATTCGTACTATCTCCACCTGCCTCCCCCTCTCTCCCATCCTCTTTTAACTTTTATTTTCGCTACCACCAAATAATGGTCCGAAATACCCATCGTAAATCCCCTCAGAACGTTGATATCCAACAACTTACTCCTCGCTTCCCAACTCTCACACATACAAAATCCAACAGTCCCCTTTCCACATTCACACCACTAAACCAGGTATATTTATGATAATCTTTCTTTTTTAAACCATAAATTTCCAATCATAAGACCCCTTGCCGCACACATTCCAATCATTTCAGTCTCATTTTCACTTACCCCTTCCACTCCAAAGGGTCCTATTATCCTCTTCACCCTTATTATACCTACCCTTACATTCAAATACCCTAGCAGATAAACATGATCCCTACCGTCAAAACTTCCCACACACTCACTCAGAATCTCCCAAAATGTTTCTCTCTTCCTATCATTTGCTCCTACTACCGGTGCATAAGCACAAATAAAAACTCAATACTCCTAATCTTAACCTCATTCTTACCAAACTATTATGGCCCCCATTCTTCCTCTCCCATTTACACAACTCCACTATATATATATATATATATATATATATATATATATATATATATATATATATATATATATATATATATATATATATATATATATATATATATATATATAATATATATATATATGAAAGGACAATTAATCGCCATCGTTATCGACATATTTTTTCTCAACAGTCATCGTCAGATACCTGCCAATTATCTTGCCGAGTGATATGCATATGTTGGCTTATAAATATCTCTGCTCCACTCTCTTCTATTGAGAGTGAAAGGCTGTTTTGCAGTAGGGTCAATTATACACTCCAAGACAAAATCACATTACTCCAGAAAATAGAGAAAAGATTATGTTTCTCCATTGCAATTTAAGAGCTCTAAATTTAAAGTAGAGTAGAATTATGAATGTCTCTCCATGTTCTCACTTATTAAAATTTTTAAAATCAATGTTCTGAAGATACTATATATTAAAATTACATTTGAATAAAAAATAAAGAGAATACAATCTAATTTTTACTTATTATAAAATGGTTAAATTTATTTAAAATAAATGAAATTTTTAAAATATACCTTTCAATTTCATAGTCATCGTCAATTTACTATAATCGTTTTCGTCAAAAATTCTTAATCGTCCCATCATTGATATATTATATATATATATTATATATATATATATATATATATATATATATATAATATATATATATATATATATATATATATTATATATATATATATATATATATATATATATATAATATGTATGAAAAAAAAAGACGTTTTAATCTCGCTCAGAAATCATCGTCAAGAAGAATAAAATATTGCGATAATTAAAACTACTAATAACGGCAATATAAGTGATATCATAATAATGAAAAAGTATATATAATGATAATAATAATAATAATAATAATAATAATAATAATAATAATAATAAATAATAATAATAATAATAATAATAATAATAAATAATAATAATAATCTCAAACGTTCTGCTCTTGACATTTTTAGTGTTTCTTTATCTCGTGATCTTTCTTTGAAAGATTAAATTATTTCTCCTTCTAAACGAGCCTCTTAAGAGTTTGGGTGTTCTGTGGGCCTTTTCTTCTGTTCATCACCCTTTTCTGCTTCTGTACAAGAGAGTTGTTCGTCCTTGGATGGAGTACGCATCACATATCTGAGGTGATTCCACACTCTTTGAAAAATTGGAGTCTAGAGCTTTTCGTTTTATCAACTCTCCTTTTGTCATTAATTTTCTTCAATCTTTTTCAAGTCGTCCTCCTGTTGAATCAATTTCCTAATACTATCGCTGTTGCAATGGACACTTTTCCCTTGAACCCTCTAGAGGTATACCTTCCAATGAAGTGAGTTCATGCAAAAAAGTCTCACCCCTTCCCCGTCCTACTCTCTGACTCAAGACGTAACCTCTTATATGTATTCTGCAGGTAAAGTCTGGAAAATATTTCCTTTATCTATTTTAACAACTATGACTAACACACTTTTAAATGCCGTGTATCTGGGTATGTCAGCGTTTAATTTGAATGCTTTTTAGATTTTCCTCAATTCTGGAGGAATTTAGATCGTCAGCCATTACCCATCCTAGGAGATTTTATATGTATATATATATATATATATATATATATATATATATATATATATATATATATATATATATATATATATATATATATATATATATATATATATATATAGAGAGAGAGAGAGAGACAGAGAAAAAGAAGAAGAAGAAGAAGAAGAAGAAGAAGAAGAAGAAGAAGAATAAGAGAATCCATTATTTACAATTATTGGTATATTTTCTTTATTTCAGATAACATAAAACTTGCAATTCTGAATCCTTCTTATAATATTGTACATAATCTTAAAGAGAAAAGTTTATATAGCATTTATTAGAAGCAAAATCAATGCTAGCTACAATTGGTTTGAAAAATGGGAAATCAACAAAATGGAAAATCAACATTGGGGAAGAAAAATTTGATCTTCTTATTTTTAGCTCTGTATACATGGTGGTCCAAAAAAAACAAAAAAAAACTTGCATTTTAAAGTTATCAATAACTCAATAATTATCCAACGTAGATAATTCAAAATTAGACAAGAGCATAATTGAATGTTTATTTATATTTGAGAAAATTTTAAAAATTCTACCTTTATATATTGATTTTTGATAATATTTTTTTTAAGCTGTATAAAAAGCTTAATATCCATTGTTTTATTTCAGAAATTTATATCCTTGAGATAATGCCTTTTACCGAAGAGAATAAAATTCTTATTAAACATTAACGAATGGAGAAGAAGTATGACAGAATGAAATTATTACATGAATTCCCTCACAAAGGATGGACTTTAGG
>SEYY01000289.1:162102-164602 GCA_009176605.1 Armadillidium nasatum
TATATATATATATATATATATATATATATATATATATATATATATATATATATATATATATATATATATATATATATATATATATATATATATATATATATATATATATATATGAACGGGTATTATTCAATTAGACCAAACGAAAATTGAATAAAGTGCAGATAAATACGGATATTAAGTAAGATAATTTTAAGTTTGATTTACGGGACATAAATTTACGTAATGATTGATCGATTGTTTGAGCTTTGAAACAAACTACAAAATTTATTGATGTAAATTAAAAGTGGAATAACTTTGATGGTGAAGAATCTTCGTCCTCTTTTTAATTTATTTATTTAGTGTAGTGTAATTAATTATTTTTATTAAATATTAAAATACTTTTAATTTTCTGAATATTAAGAAACCGAAACATTTTATAATAATGGAACGAAACAAAAAAAAAAAAATATGAAGTACGATCGTTGAACTATGTCAACCATTAAAAAATTATAAAATATAAACCATCATAATTTTTTTATTATTATTATTATTATTATTATTATTAACGTATATCAGTCGTTCACTTAATATAATATACTCGTATTTTAAAACGGTAACTTTTTAATAATAATAATGATAATAATAATAATAATAATAATAATAATAATAATAATAATAATAATAATAATAATAATAATAATAATAATAATAATATTAATAATAATAATAATAATAATATAATTATTATATGAAAGAGCTTTGTTCTATAGAGCAATTTTAATTAATATTTTTGACAGGTTTGTAAAAGCCTTCAGTTCTATTAAGTAATCAATTATGCAGAACAAAAAGCAAATAAAATAGAGCATTATCAAGATGCAATAGCTACACCTTACCTTTAATATATATATATATATATATATATATATATATATATATATATATATATATATATATATATATATATATATATATATATATATATATATATATATATAATATATATATATATATATATATATATATATATATATATATATATATATATATATATATATATATATATATATATATATATATATATATATATATATATATATATATATATATATATATATATATATATATATATATATATATATATATATATATATATATATATATATATATATATATATATATATATAACCTCCAATGGGAGAAAAATGTCAGAATGAAACTCACTAGAGTTGAGGAAAATTCAAACTATGTATATACCAAATCAAACGCCGACATAATCAAAACACGATGTTTGAAAATGTTTGAATATGGGGGTAAATAGATATGTGTTTCAGACTTTGCTGTTAAATTACCTAATTGCGCCCTTAATTAAAAAAAAACGGAGAGCTCTACGGAGAGAGAGAATGAGAATATTTAAAAAAAAAAAAAAAAAAAAAAAAAAAAAAAAAAAAAAAAAAAAAAAAAAAAAAAAAAAAAAAAAAAAAAAAAGAGTCAAAGAATCTATTTTTCCGAAACGAAGAAGGAGGTGTACGGCTAGAGGGTTCATAAGAGTGTAATGGTGAAGGGGTAAAGGGATAAATCCAATAGATTGATGGTTAGAGAGAGAGATTGCAGAGACTCAGTGTGAATGGAAAAGAGTTGATAAGACAAAGGCTTTAGGTTCTACCCTTTCGAACTGTGAGGGAAACCACCAAAAATATTAGTACAAAGTAAAGGAGGGATGACACCTCTATTATTATGCCAAATACAGTGTCATAACGGTAGAGTGATTGACGTGCTTGTTAGATCACTCATGCGGGTATATATATATATATATATATATATATATATATATATATATATATATATATATATATATATATATATATATATATATATATATATATATATATATATATATATATATATATATATATATATATATATATATATATATATATATATTAGGGATGGAGCGATACCAAAATTTTTACCGATACCGATACCTAAAAACTCCCCGAAGCCGATACCCGATACCCGATACCTGAAAATATGCCGATACTTGCCGATACTACTACCGATACCGATACTTTACTCCTATACAAATTTTTTGCCGATACCGATACCGATACTGAAAAGGCCGATACCGATACCGATACCGGTATCGGAAAATATGCCGATACTTGCCGATACCGATACCGATACTTCACTCCATCCCTATATATATATATATATATATATATATATATATATATATATATATATATATATATATATATATATATATATATATATATATAATATATATATATATATATATATATATATATATATATATTATATATATATATATATATATATATATATATATATATATATATATATATATATATATATATATATATATATATATATATATATATATATATATATATATATATATATATAATATATATATATATATATATATATATATATATATATATATATATTATAAAATAAAGTAACTGGGCTAAGCGTGAATTTTTTTTTTTTTTTTTTGAAA
>SEYY01000289.1:182816-185316 GCA_009176605.1 Armadillidium nasatum
AATATATATATATATATATATTATATATATACTAACATATCTGTATAAATTTAACAAGCAGATAATGCATGAAGGCAAAGGCATTTGGAAGTAACTTGACTGGTACACAAATTATGTTCTATTACACATAAGAATGTATATTTTGAACGAGCATTAAAAAAATGAATTAATTTTTCAAAGAAAATTAGAATGTAAATATTAAGAACATGTTCAAGTAATAATATTTTACAAATTAAAAGCCAATGAATTTTTAAAAGAAATAAGATTTTCGAAATAAATATGTTTTAAGAGTAAGTCTTGTCGAACAATTATGGCAATTGATTAGACTTTATACGTAAATTTTAATCACTCTAAATTAAGAATAATAAGTTTAACCAAATCAATTTGTTCTCTTCTACAATGCTCATAAAAACTAGTCAAACCTTTTATCAGAAAAAGAGACTTAGCAACTGAGATAAGACTTGTATTCTTATTTCAATGTCTTGGCATAAGATGCATTTTTAAATTAATATAATATGAGGTTTTCATTTAAATGTATATTGCGTATACGTATGTAATAAATACATTACTATGAGTTTCATTTGAGAGGAAAAATTCATTATATTTAAAAACACAACCGGGAAATCCATCCTTTTGAGAAATATCCAAAACCTAAACTTAATGTTGAGTTTGAAATGGATAAATTTTTCTATAAACACTTTTATAGGTATAAATATTAATATAGATTGAAGTATTATATAGACGCTATGCTTTTAGGACGAGCATTTAAAACTGTAATCAAAGTAAATATGCCTCAAGTTTTCATCATTAGCTACAAGGTAACAATAATTTGAGATGAAGTTGTCCTTCTTCAATCTACCTATGAAAGATGTCATTACATGAAAATAAAATATGATTTTATTTGTTAATTAAAAAAAATATTGTTGGAAAATCGTATTTTGTCAATCTTGTTCTTGCAAAATATATTTATAGGTCCAATCGTTTTCGTTTACACTTTAACGATATTATATTAGATTTATCTTCTAAAAAGTTAATTTTTTCTTCAATGCAAAACTCCAACAGTCAATCTATTTCCCTGATTTTGTTAGCGATCAAGGATTTTGCATTTCATTTTTGAGAGGAAGTCAAAAATAAGATTATACTTGTCAAAGCGATAGTTTTATAAAACTACGACAGAATTCTTCTTTTGGGTGCCTTATTCTTTTCTCCCAAATATTTTAAGAATACCATAAGATCTTTAGTACTTTATTTCGTCAAAATAAAATACTAGATCTATTTCTGAAGCTGCGTAGATGAATTCCTTCCCATACAAAGTTATGTCTGGTGGATCATTTAGAGGACATCTTGTTATGATGTCACAACTGGTTTTATTAACAGAATTAATCTAAACCACAGAATCTCTTTTCATTTCACTAGTGAAAATAAAGCTTCCAGAATTGTTAAACAGAAACATGAAGATATGGATCAGAAAAACGAAGAGCACAATATTGTATACAGTTATAGAATTTATACTCCCGAAAAAAAAACATATATATATATATATATATATATATATAATATATATATATATATATATATATATATATTATATATATATATATATATAATTATATATATATATATATATATATATATATATATATATATATATATATATTTCCAGAATACTTTTTTGCAAATTGTTTATTTCATTAATTGTTTTCAGTTCAACAATATTTCATATACAAATTACATGCATTCACATTTAACTTTACGACTTACAAATTCTATTATTATTATTATTATTATTATTATTATTATTATTATTATTATTATTATTATTATTATTATTATTATTATTATTATTACCTATAAGTCTTCAAAACTTTTTAACGATCTAAAAATACATATAAAAATAAAAAATCTTTGAAGCTTTTACGCACAATATCAAAAAGTATTATCTTAACCAGTACTAATTTTTCCTGTTTTTCTATTTATTATTAGTTATTAATAGTCCTATTATTATTATTATTATTATTATTATTATTATTATTATTATTATTATTATTATTATTATTATTATTATTATTATTATTATTATTTTTATTATCATTATTGTTATTATTATTATTATTATTATTATTTTTATTATTATTATTATTATTATTATTACTATTACAATCGCTAATATTACTACTTCAACCGTTTCTTATTTATTTTTTTCCGCTCTTCCTTCTCTTTTACTTTTTCCACATCTGACCTCAAATTTAAATTTTTTTTTTTTTTTTGAGAAAGTGGTAACTCCAAAACACACACACACATACTGTGGCTAACCAGAAGTTAAGCCCTAAGGAAAACATTGTGGTTATTACTTTGGGCATTTTATCTCCATTTCAATAAATGTTTTTGCAGTTCTAATTATTAGTATTATTATTATTAATGTATTTGTTACTTATATAAATATTATTACTGATATTATTGTATTATTATTATTATTATTATTGTTATTATTATTATTAAT
>SEYY01000289.1:197816-200316 GCA_009176605.1 Armadillidium nasatum
GTTGGTTTATGCTTAGAAGATTGCAAAGATAATTTTTGCTTAAAATGTAAATATTGTTTTCTGAAACCTCAAAATAAAAATTTCATTAAAAAATAAATAAATAAAAATAAAAAAAAAATTGTTAGGACGTTAAGATCATTACTATAAATGTTTTAAAAACTATATATACAAGTTAACTGTCTAAATATTTTCTTTAAAGTTAAATAAATAACAATTGTAATAATAAAAAAACATGGTTTGTTTTTTATTTAAATCTTTTTTTTTTAAATTGTTTTTATTCCACTATATATATATATATATATATATATATATATATATATATATATATATATATATATATATATATATATATATATATATATATATATATATATATATATATATATATATATATATATATTGAGGGATACCTAATGCATTATAAAAATGATTAGAAATAAACTTTTAACTTTAAAAATATGTGAATATGACAACATCACTTTTCACCCATTATGGGTTTTCTATTCAATTTCTGAATAACTAACTCTAATTTATTATATAAGTTTATTTAACTTATTATTTAATTATTTACTTATACATTCAATCATATATTTAGTTTATTTATTTATTTAGGTAAGTTCGTTTGTTCTATCCTTAGCTTTAGATAAGATAAGAGTGTTTGAATATAAGGAATCGCACCAATTAAATTTCGGAGTAGCGACTTCAACTTAGGAAATTTTGATGAGTCAGAATAAATAAATAAATATAAATATATATATATATATATATATATATATATATATAATATATATATATATATATTATATATATATATATATATATATATATATATATATATATATATATTTAAGAGAGAGAGAGAGAGAGAGAGAGAGAGAGAGAGAGAGAGAGAGAGAGAGAGAGAGAGAGAGAGAGAGAGAGAGAGAGAGAGAGAGAGAGAGAGAGAGAGAGAGAGAGAGAGAGAGAGAGAGAGAGAGAGAGAGAGAGAGAGAGAGAGAGAGAGAGAGAGAGAGAGAGAGAGAGAGAGAGAGACCGACCGGGGCTGGGGCTCTGACCGGGATTGCCTAAAATTTGTAAAGAGGTCAAAAGCACTGAAATTTTAGGTTAAGAATATTAGATATAAATTTAATTGAGGCTTATTTAATTATAAGGAAAGAGTAGAATAGTCAACATTGACTTAAATTAATGATGATAAGCATTTTCTCCGAAAATTCAGAAAATTACACCTTTTGTATAATAAGTTTAAAAAAAAATACAAAATTTTTTGAATTTTTTTTCCGATTAACAATAAAGATTCAACAGGTTTACCTAAGTAAGACCCTAAGGTGAAGTTTGAAAAAAATGTAAGATATAAAATTATCAATATAACCTGTATTTATACATATCACTGTTATTTTATTGCTATGTATCAAACTTGTATCAATTAGCTACATTATTTCAAAATTATTATTTTGTTTTTACATTGAGTCAATATGGCTAAAAGATCAGCTTCAGCAGTATGGGAGTATTTTATGATGTTTCAGGATAGGACAGAAACAGTTAAATGTGACAGCTGCTGTCAGGATATTAGAAGAGGATCTCCGGGTGTCCAAAGTAAAAAAAATTTCAACTAAATCTTTATCTAAAATCAAAACACAAAGATGAACATTCACAAGCAGAAAAGGAGCGGTCAAAATAAGAAAATATTGAAAAAACAAGAAAAAAATCTTAATTTTCTTATTTTGTTTGAAATTTTTATTATTATTTGACTAACTGAGCTGAAATTTTCAGGGTATACGTATTTTTTTCCCGAAATTCTATGTTGATTTTAAGCGTTTTTCTGAGTCTTTAACGGTTTGAAAGTTATTTGGTCTCAAAGTTGAAAAAAATGAATAGCTGGGTCAAACCACTGGTCCAAATGAGCTGAAAATTTAACTGACTAATCTTAGAACCAATTTCTTGCATTAGTGGGAACAGATTTTTGATATCACGTCTAGAAAAAAAAAGTTATAAAAGTAAAAAAAAAAAAAAAAAAAAAAATCGTACCCTTCCGGAGGAAATTAAAAAAAAAAAAAAAAAAAAAAAAACGCTATCTACTAATTTGTTTTTTTTTGGATATTATTTAGAGGTGGGAGAGGACAACAACTTTGATTTAGTGCATTATTAAATGCTATTTGTTGAAGCGAGATATAGTCTCTCAAAAGTTTGGAATTTTTGAACATTGGTCAAAAACTGTATCTCGAAACCAACGAATCGCATCGAATAAAGTATAGAAAAGAATTTGTAACCGCATCCCTTCTCTATACACCCACGAAAAATAAGAAATGTTGTAGTTGTATTTTATTTATTTATTTTTTATTTTTGTCCAAAAAAGTCGATTTTTCCGATGGTTGGTCAGTTTTGGGCTTATATTTTTTTTATAACTCTGGAAACAAAAGTCTATTAGAAGTTTTTGTAGACCATAGAATTCTGAATATAGAGTCTAAATTTCAGGTCATTCCGAAAAGTGAGTTGGCCCCAT
>SEYY01000289.1:205316-222816 GCA_009176605.1 Armadillidium nasatum
TCCAATTTCTCGAATCCAAACCCAGAACCCTCAAATCCGAATCCGGAACTCTCGAATCCAAATCCGAATAATTAAAAATATTTATTTTTAGCGTTGGAACTCTCCGCAATTAAATTTTGAAGTATATATATATATATATATATATATATATATATATATATATATATATATATATATATATATATATATATATATATATATATATATATATATATATATATATATATATATATATATATATATATATATATATATATATATATATATATATATATATATATATATATATATATATATATATATATATATATATATATATATATATATATATATATATATATATATATATATATATATATATATATATATATATATATATATATATATATCCTCTACTCGGCAAGGGTCCAGAGGTCTACCATTCATGATCAGAGGTGGGAAGTTCTCCGGAAGGATCAAATAGAAAACCAACATTCCCCGATACACCGCAATTGAAAGTGTCTATGACAAAGGAAGCCCTTTTCATTGGAGGAGGTATGAGACAGGAAACCAGAAGAGGAATGTCCGTTGCAATTGCGGTTATATTGAGGTTGATTCACCAACAGAAAAATATACTTAGAAAGTTAGTAAGAATAAAATAGTTGACAAGACGAAAATCCTTACATTTAACCTTTTCAAGGAGAGCAGTGAGAATGGAACCATCCCATACCAAAACAAATAACTCCCTCTAAAGAACAAGCAACTGGATTGGAATAAATAAATTTCTAAATAACCTCAGAACACCAAATAATGTGATACTTCCGAAAAAGATCACGAGAAAAAGCTACTCAGAGAATATTAAGGACAGATGAAGGTTTGAGTTGTTTTCGAAGGTGTCACAGTTGTGTGGAATATTATGTCGACTAGAAAGATGGAGGAACTGAAAACAACTATGTTTTCTCTGCTCCATTAAGAAATTCAAGAACCAGCAAAGGTTAGCTCCAAGGCTTTCCTTTTAGATATAATTGCTTGCTGCCGGGTGGGACGGACTTCAAAATCAAAGGAATAATGGAAGGTAGAGTCATCGGCTTAAGAATGGATTTGTAATGAAGTAATAGAGTGAAAGTCAATGATGAAAACAGAAAACTATTTGGTGATAGATTAGAAATCTGAGGAACATACTATTAACTAATTTAAAAGACAAACAGTGCCCGCCTACAACTACTGTTATAGATGAACGGGAAGAAAATAAGACAGACCAGAAGGATAGATACAGAAAGAGGGAAGTATAGGGAAAGTAAAGTTTTGTGTCATGCACTATCAGAAGTTTTTAATATGACAAGTACCACAACAAGAGATTCACAGAAATGCCGTACAGCAGAGTGCCAAGGGTCAAAGAAAAGAGATAGAAGATAATTAGTAGAGTGTTCTTTACAAAATACGACACTCCCTCACAATACCTTTCGATAATTGACTTGAATATGTTATTTGAATTCAACATTAATTAAATTAAAATATAAGTAAAAATTCAGAGTTCAATTAAAGTAAATATAAGAATAGGAAATAACAAGCATGAAGTTTGAAATATTCACACAAAACTGATATTAATGCATGACATTCCATTCGCTGCGAGGACAACGCAATGGTGATAGAATGCGAAAGATAAATTATCTCGAGCACCTGACATTTTAGAACCTATAGAAAAGAGATTGTGTTCCAAACTCACGTGGCAGAGATAGAGAGTTAAGGGAGTTTTAAATCCATACATGGACGGTTAAGACCTTTTTATAATTGGAGTTGCTGTTCGGAAGAAAAATATTATCCCTATCTGAATATAACTCTTAGTTTCTATGAGGCTGCCCTTGTTATCGTTGTGATATGAGATTTCGAAGACAATTTGCTGTTTATGTTCAAACCAACAATGTTTTTATTGTTCACAGGTGAGACAGGAGATCAGTCGAAAAACATAGGAAGTTGGGAAGTGTTTTGGGAGACTGATGTGGAGAAGTGAAGTTTTTTAAGAGTTGAATTTCATAATGTTAAGGCAACTACCCCCCCACCTACCCAAGGGAAATCCCATCCAAAGCGGCAAGATGACAACTCTAGATACAAAAGAGGGAGAAGATGTGAAATAAGTGGAAAATGGGATGTTGATTCATCGGCATAAGAATAAATGGATAAAAGTGCTATTGAGAAGATCGTTAATAAAAAGTAAAAGTAAAGCTGAATGAGGAACCCCACAATTAATGGTAAAAAGAGGAAGAGACCGTTTCATCAATAAGTACTGATATGGAACAACCTGAGATAAAACTAGACATGAGGAGGCAAAGAGAAGAAACTTTGAAAGTAGAGACGTTTCCAATAAATTTTCAGAAGCTTTGGTTATGTCAAGCGTCAGCACACAGGACTCACAGTACTCCCAAAAGCCAGAAGACCTTAAATCAGTGAGATAGACCTGGAAATGAGAGCTGAGGAGAATTTTAAAGATTTTATACGGGATACAAATGAGAGCTAAATATAGGAAGATAGAAGTATAAAACGGCTACATTTCTTTGGGAACGACTGAACATATGCGTGCTTCCAGAACAGAATGAAAGCTTTAGTATTAAGGTATAGCGGGAAGAGTTGAACGAGGATAGGCGCTAGCTCAGATGCCCACTCCCTCAAAATACGAGGAGAAATGTCATCCATAGATCTCAGGATCTCACGCACCCAATCATGTGTGAATAATGGTGGAGACAAAGAACAGCTGAGAGGTGGAGTAGGATGAGGTATGCAAGAATTGTCCATGGTAGAATTAGATAAAGAAAAGAAGCTGAAGAGATTAGTCTTTTCGGAAAGAAGTGTTAGCCTTTTCACATAAGAGGTGAAAAGGCAGATTTACAAAAGTTATTAGAGGTTTATTTTTGGGCAAGAGGCCAGAAATTTATATCAGCAGGAGAAAAAAGGTTATTCAGATTTTGATGTTACCGTAAACGAAGGGATTCGAATCCGAATCCGAATCGAATCCGAAGTTAGATGAGTTTTAAATTTCTCGAATACGAATCCACCTAATTTTTGGATTTATTGAATCCGAATCCGAATCCACGAAAAAAACTTCGAATCCGGATTCGGATTCGCCCATCACTGATATATATATATATATATATATATATATATATATATATATATATATATATATATATATATATATATATATATATATATATATATATATATATATATATATGACTGTAGAATTATGCGTGAACAATGATATTGACCAAGGGTAAAAAAAAGTTTTTTTGATTTTTCGTTATATTATTTCAGTATTTTTGAGGGGAAGTAAATTAAGAGAAATTTTTGAAAAAGTAAACAAATTTTTGTGAAGGAACAGATATTTTGATGCAACGTACTTTAGGCACTTAAATGGGAAATTAATATTAAAAGAAAAAAAAAAAGAGTTTAGATGGAGGTAACTTCTGATCAATAAAGGATGATTTTTTCGTCGCAGTCAAGTCAAATGAAGAATAGTTTTTCGCATGGTTCTAGAGGCTAGGAACCCTTTTCAACCAGTTTACTTTCTTCCCATGTACGATCGCAAGAATGTGAAAACTTTCTGCAGTCGATACCACCCTGCATCATGTGGAATATGGTGAAGTATATATATATATATATATATATATATATATATTATATATATATATATATATATATATATATATATATATATATATATATATATATATATATATATATATATATATATATATATATATATATATAAACTAAAAAGCATTCTAAGACAAAACTACAAATATTGATTGGTATTGTTTGTGAGAGATAATAAATAATCTGTAATTAAAGCGTATTTAGTCTCTGACCTATTTCTTATCCAAAGGAAGAAAAATGAACAATGGTAATCCCTTTCTGTTTGTCTAATTAAACATATATATATATATATATATATATATATATATATATATATATATATATATATATATATATATATATATATATATATATATATATATATATATATATATATATATATAATAGTAAGTTCCTGCGGGATATCGACAGTATTTGAAACATGTAATTTAAATTTTTCTAAATGACTGGTCAGTTCTTAGTTTATTATTTAAAAATTGCGAATTTAATTGTGCATTACAACAAAATTAAGACCACATTGGGTCCGTCAGATAATTCTTTCTAAATATATTTTTTACAAAGATCCATCTACAATAAATAGATTATATTTTATTGCGATACATATTTCTCAGGTGACATTTAAAGTTCCATAAATAAATATAATAAAAATTATATTAGTTATCAGCTATTCATCGGTTAGGAGCGTTGATTATAGGTTATGTTAGTTTTGCTAAGGATTGTTTTGTTAGCAGGTATTGATAGATTAGGAGCCTTGCTTACGTTCCCACTATTTGATTAAGTTGTATTTTATTGTTATAAATACGTTAATTAATTGTTGTTGATGGGACGGATTTCTAAACGAAATGGGTAATGAAGGTTGAGCCGTTGGCATAGAGTAGATAGGGATTAAGTAATAGAGAGGACATTAATGAAAAGTAGAAAAAGAGTTGGAGGTAGGATAGATCCCTAAGGTACACCACTGTTAATGGATTTAAATTATGAACGGAGACCATCTACAACAGCTGCTATAGAACGACCTAAAATGAAATCAAAAAGAAAGTCACAGAGAGAATAGATATCGAAAGAGGGAAATTTGGAAATCACAGTTTTGTGACAGACTCTATCAAAGACTTTCAATATGTCTAGAACCACAGCAAAAGATTCACAAAATTGAGAGCACAAGGGCAGAGCACCAAGAACCAGAGAGAAGAGAAAGATCTATAGTGGAACGTTCCTTACAAAAGCCATACTGGCGATCTAAGATAAGGTTAGAAGAATTGAAATGTTTCCAAATCTTCTTGTTAAGTATAGATTCGAAAATTTTAGAGAGAATGGAAGAAATAAGACGACATTTTAAGGGTTGAATGAGCTCAACTTTCCACCAAGAAGGGAAGGTAGAAATAGAAAGATCGAAACGAAATATATTACCAAGGTAAGGAGCAAGCTCAGAGGCACAGTTTTGAGAACCACAGGAATAATACAATAATAGATTTTGAATGATTCCGGAATGACATATACGTTGTACGATTTTCTAGAATTTGAAGATTATGGTAATTCCTAAAGGTAGCATCCATGCACCGAACAGCACGAGAACAAAAATAGTTAAACAAGGATTGCTAGTTTTAGTTGAAGGGAAAGAATATGGAATAGGTTATGTTCTCAGCAAACTGTATGTGACCTCTCTCACGGAAACATTAATCATCCAATGTTATATTAGAGAAATACAACCACAAATCACATCGTTTGGGAGCCCCGAAGTGCCAGAAACCTCTCCTCGCCGAAGGCCGGTGCCGTTCTTACGTGATCGGATGAACCCAAAGGAGAAAAGAGTTTAACAGTGTAAGGAGAAGAATAAAGGATTAAGAAAAGATAAATATGTTGGGTTCAACACCAAGACGGTTGGGAATACGAGTAGAGAGTTGCACCAACTGACCAAGATTTTCCTTCACAATAGAAAAATGATAGGCTAGTTCACCAACTGGAATATGAGAACTAGATGAATGTCATTGGCGTTTGTCAACGTTGAAATTTCCTAAAATGAAAATTTTGGAGAAAGTAGAAGAAAGCATGTGCTTATTTTGGAGTTTGGATTGTCGAGGTATTTTTTCTAGTCAGTAGAATATGTGATAAATAGGCAGAATAAATAACTTTAGTCGCATAATTGCAGGAGATCTTAAGCTATACAATAGAGAATTAAGAAACTTCAAATTAGATACACAAGAACAGGTGACATTGTTGAGCACATACGAGCAAAATTTGCCTTTCTCTGAAAATTGAGGATAAAAACAGTAGGAGAAAACAGAGTAGGATTTGCTGTCAAATTGCTCAGGTACCTGAGTTTCAATTAAGAACAAAAGATGAGGTCTAGAAGAAGAGAGGTGGTGTTCGAAAAACTGAAAATTATACGAGATTGCGAATATTGTAAAAATTAGAGGCATCGGAGGGTGCAAATTCTCAAGTGATAATAGGACGAAGGGTGGAGGAGGGGTACTGTTTGATGCCGCACATTCAAAAATCTCAAAGGATGATGTGTTTTTTCATTTTTTCCAAGAAAAAAGTGTGTGGGAAATATATTAAGGGAGAGGGTAGTAGGAGAAGCTGTCACTAGAGACCCTGAAAAGGTGAAACACAAAATGGAACGAATCAAAGGGCAACGTAGTAAAATGGAATGGTCTTGCCCAATCTACCACTGCCCGATGATGGGAGGTACTTACATCGCTTCGGACGGCGCTACGTATATATATATATATATATATATATATATATATATATATATATATATATATATATATATATATATATATATATATATATATATATATATATATATATATATGATAAAATTAGTGTAGCATGTCCAATTTGCATTGAAGTTCGTTCTGATGAGAATTAAAAAGTTCTTTATGGGAAGAGGTCAACCTGTAAATTAAATCTGGGTCAACTTTTTAAAACTATTTAGGATCTAACGTATTGCTTAATTGTGTGCTAAAATTAAAGAGTATCATATATATATATATATATATATATATATATATATATATATATATATATATATATATATATATATATATATATATATATATATATATATATATATATATATATATATATATATATATATATATATATATATATATATATATATATATATATATATATATATATATATATATATATATATATATATATATATATATATATATATATATATATATATATATATATATATATATATATATATATATATATATATATATATATGAAATAAATATCTGGTAAAAAGTCAGAGACCTACAAAATATTGGGCAAAGAATCGGAAAACCAAATGTTTATCCAAATTAAAAACCGACAAAATCCGACCGAGTGTAAGGCGAAGAATGGAAAATAAAAGAAAGGGTGCTCCAGATTCTACCTGAGGAGTACACGTAAAAATGAACACAGCTGTTAAGTATGGGGTTGGAGAGAGATCGTAAGAGACCGTGCCGAATGAAAAGTTACACGAGCTCTCATTAAAGGAGGAAGTATGCGACAATTAAAAAGTTCAGAAGAAAAGTGTCCGTTGTAATAGTTGAAGTATAAGGAAAGATATGCTATCGTTCACCGCTATAAACTAGAAAGATATCGGTTTCATATATATATATATATATATATATATATATATTATATATATATATATATATAATATATATATATATATATATATATATATATATATATATATATATATATATATATTAAAAATAAAAAAATTACCGATTATTTTTTATTTATTTTTCTGAAGATCAATTTTGTTATTGATTTATAAAAATTTCGTCCAAAATTATCATAAAAAGATGAGAAAAGGCAATTGCTTTGGGACAAATATAATGTTATGAAAATCTCTTCACATTTGAATGAGTTTCACATTTTATCCATTCATTGACCACACAAGTAGTAAGGGATTCTTCTTATTTCTCGCATTTGTTTATTTCTTAGAAAAGAAAATGTGAAATTTGATTTTTTTTTTTTTCTTTTTTTTTTATAAAACATGTTTTTCATTGAAAATTTTTCCGATTGAGATGTTTCTACAAAACGAAACATCAATTTACATTTTACCAAATGTCTTCTTTATATATATATATATATATATATATATATATATATATATATATATATATATATATATATATATATATATATATATATTATATATATTATATATATATATATATATATATATATATATATATATATATATATTATATTTATTTTTTTTTTTTTTTTGATTTTTATTTTTATTTTCATTTTCTCTTAAAGTTTTCGAATCTATCTTTAACAGGAAGATTTGGAAAACTTAACTCTTCTAATCTTATCTCTGATCACCAGTATGGCTTTCGTAAAGAACGTTCTTCTGGTGATCTTCTTTCCCTACTTTCTTACTCTTGGTCCTCCACTCTTTGGGGTTCCGGTGAATCTTTTGGTGTGGCGCTTAGACATAGTCTGGCACAACGCTTTGATTTCCAAACTTCCCTCTTTCGAAATCTATCTTTCTCTCTGATTTCCTTTCTGGTCGTTCTATAGCAGCTGTTGTAGACGGCCATCGTTCTTCCTTTAAATCTATAAATAGTGGTGTTCCTCAAGGATCTGTCCTATTCCCAATTCTTTCTCTAATTTTCATCAATAACCTTCTCTCTGTTATTTCGTCTCCTATCCACTAATATGACATGGTCATGGTCGTTATCAATGCCTCCAAAACTCAATTCTTCCATCTTTATACTCGACACAACCTTCCACACAACTATGACATCATCTTCGAAAACACACGAATCAAACCTTCATATGTCCTCAATATTATCGGTGTTTTATTTTCTCGTTATTTTTCTTGGAAGGATTACATTACTTCTCTTTCTGAACAAACTTCTATGAGGTTGGGTGTTCTGAGGAGCCTTCGTGATTTTTTAACGTTACCCCAGTTCCCTTCTCTTTATAGGAGTGTTGTTCGTCCCTGTATGGAGAACGCTTCGCACCTCTGGGGTGGTTCCACAGAAACAGTTCTTCTCGAAAAGGGGAAGTCTAGGGCTCTTCGACTAATAAACTCTCTTGCTTTTACCAACTCTACTCAATCTCTTTCTGCCAGTCGAACTGTTGCGTCACTCTCTTTATACTATCGCTATTACAACGGACACTGATCTTCTGAACTCTCACGTCGTATACCTCCTCCATTGAGAAGGGCTCGCGCGACACGATTTTCAACACAGTCTCATCCATTCTCTGTCCAACCCTCCAAGCCCAGACTTAACCGCTATGTTCAATCTTCTACACATGTGCTCTATTGGTAAAATCTGGAACACAATTCCTTCATTTATTTTCTCCAACTTCCTTATTAAGTTACACACTTTTAAGGGCCGTGCATTGAGTCACGTTGGCCATTAGCGACCAGATTTCTGACATTTCCCCTACTCTAGTGGAAATAGGTAGGCCTCTGACCTTTGTCTATCATGATATATATATATATATATATATATATATATATATATATATATATATATATATATATATATATATATATATATATATATATATATATATATATATATATTATATATATATACTTAAAATAATTCTAAAGAGTATTGAAATACTAGTTTTTTTTTTTGTTTGTTTTTTTTGAAAATAAGATTGCCGTAGAATACTGCAGATTTCTTTTGTATAAATCTGAGTTAGACTCTCCAGCTGGAATTCTAATTGAATAAAAGGAGGTGCAAGTCTCTTTTCCCCACAGAGAAATGGGGAAAGCTTAGATTTCTTCTCTCCACAGAGACTAAAAGTGGTTTTGAGTGTTACCTTTGGCATTGCAAGCTTTCATTTCATTAAGTAATTTAGTAAGATGACATATTCGTGTATTAACACATGAAATAAAAAAGAAAACAGACCTACGTTTCAATTTCTGGGTAGATAGTAGTATATAATTACGTATTTTATTAGAGGAATTATATATATATATATATATATATATATATATATATATATATATAATATATAATATATATAATATATATATATATATATATATATATAATATATATATTTTTTTTTTTTTTTTTTTGACAATGACGATGAAAATTAAAAATATTTAAAATTTTTCCATTATTTTTAATAAATTTAACAATTTTATAGTAAGGAAGAATTAAATTGTCATTTTCTGTATTCAAATGTGTAAATAAAGTAATATATATATATATATATATATATATATATATATATATATATATATATATATATATATATAATATATATATATTATATATATTATATTATATATATATATATATATTATAATGATGTCCCACTCGCTCTCGGCCCAGATAAGCGCTTATAGATAACAAAGTACTGGTCATAGGTTAATAAAATTTTCTAAGAACAAACCAAGATAGAATGATGAGAGGTCGCGATACTTGCCACGTCCAACGATATCATGTACTAAATTGAGGTCTTTGAAAATCAAGTCATTTCCAAAGGGATTTGGCTGCAACCTATCGTAACATGAAAACAGTGTGCAGGCATGCCTTCATCACTTACAACAATTGTTGTGATGTCAGAAACATTCTCGCGCAGCAAGGTTGGTTCGAGGTAAATTTTTTTAACTTTATTTTTTTTATATCTCCTCCGGTGGGCAAAGGCCACTGGCCTACCAAATGCCACCGGAAGTGGAAAAAAACTATCTTGGTAGATGGAGGCCGACATATCCAGATATAAGCCGTTTGAAAGAATGCACGTAAAAGGAAGTTGAGAAAAGAGATAAAAGGAGTGTGTTTCAGACTTTACCGGTAGATTATATGTAAGATTGAGCATAACGGCTAAGTCTGGGGTCGGAGAGTTAGACAGAGAAAGGATGAAACTGTGCAGAAAGGCGTGTCGCACGAGTTCTTCTCAATGGAGCAGGTATGCGACGAGAGAGTTCAGAAGAGCAGTGTGCATTGTAATAGCGATAGCATAGGGAGAGTGACACAACAATTCGACGGACAGAAAGAAAATAGGGAGAGTTAGTAAGAGCAGGAGAGTTGATGAGACGAAAAGCCCTAGACCCCACCTTCTCAAGGAGAGCTGTGAGTAAAACTACCTCAGATGTGTGAAGCATGCTTCATATAGGGACGAACAATACCCCTATAGAGAGGAAGTAACTGGGGTGGCATGAAGTAATTCTGAAGGCGCCTCAGAACAACCAACCTCTTAGAAGCTTGTTTAGAAAGAGAAGCAATGTGATCTTTCCAAGA
Source organism: Armadillidium nasatum (assembly GCA_009176605.1). Taxonomy (NCBI): domain Eukaryota; kingdom Metazoa; phylum Arthropoda; class Malacostraca; order Isopoda; family Armadillidiidae; genus Armadillidium; species Armadillidium nasatum. Next base: position 216,179 of record SEYY01000289.1, read on the forward strand.
AAGATCACGAGTAAAAGAATACACCGAGAATATAAAGAACAGATGAAAGTTTGAGTTGTGTGTTTTCGAAGAAAGTTTCATAGTTGTGTGGAGGATTGTGTCGAGTGGAGAGATGGAGGAACTAAGTTTTTGAGGCGTTGATAACGACCATGTTTTTTCTGCTCCAATTTGAAATACGAGAAAGATCAGAAGTTAGCTGCTCCAAGGCAACCTTTCTCAAGTCTATTAACTACTGTTGGGAGGTACGTCTTTCAAAATGAAAGGAATAATTAAGGGTGGAGTAATCAGTATAGGAGTGGATAGGAGATGAGGCAATAGAGAGAGTCATTAATGAAAAGTAGAAAAGGTGTTGAGAATAGGACAGAACCCTGAGGAACTATTTATAGATTTAAAGGAAGAACGATGGCCATCTACAACAGCTGCTTTAGAACGACCGGAAGGGAAATTAGGGAGAAGATCACAGAGAGAAGGATAGATATCGAAAGAGGGAAGAGTGGAAATCAAAAGACTTCGGAAGACTCCAAATTAGAGACACGAGAACAAACAACATCGTTGGACACGTACGCGCAACAACCGCCTTTGACTGAAATTTGAGGATAGAGACAGTAGGAGGAAACAGAATAGGGTTTGCAGTCAGAACACTAAAACATCTGAGTTTCGGTCAAAAATAAGAGGTGAGGTCTATAAGAAGAGAGGTGATGTTCAACAAAGTGAAAATTGGATTGAAGACCGCGAATGTTGCAGAAATTAGTGAAAAAAGCAGACCGTGCATCCGGAACAGGCGGCTGCAAATTCATGGTGGCACCAAGCCCATATATATATATATATATATATATATATATATATATATATATATATATATATATATATATATATATATATATATATATATATATATATATATATATATATATATATAATATATAGTTGTTGAAATTTTCTTTCGGTTCGGCCGTGTTTCTTTCTCGAGTAAGTGTAGAAACTATTATAAGAAATTTTACAATTTAACAAATCTCTCTCACGTAAAAAAAAGAAAAAAAAAATCCAACAAAATAAATCAGCAAAACTTAGCAAAACATCAATAATTTTCACAATCAAATGAGTCAAATAATCATCATCATTATGATTTACAAATAAAAAACCGTAAAGCAAATATTAAAACAAGCGATATATATATATATATATATATATATATATATATATATATATATATATATATATATATATATATATATATATATATATATATATATATATATATATATATATATATATATATATATATATATATATATATATATATATATATATATATATATATATATATATTCAAAATCTTTTAATGAAATTCGGCATGATATGGGGTTTCCAGTAATTTTGAGGCTTCATAAGTGACTGCCGTGTAATATTCAAAACCTGTCTGACTTAATATCCTCATAACACATTTCGTTTGATGGTAGCTATGATATAATTAAGCTTTTGTCATGATGAGCGAAAACTATAGCATTTATCGATACGGAAACAGCAACGATTGTGTACATTTTCCTAAGTTCTCTCCACAATGTAGGAAAAACAAAGGGAATAGATCTCCTCGCAACTCTTATCATCTTTCTAGAATTGATTGAGTTTCAGAAACTCAAATCTGGCTTTGTCTCACCTATAGTATCTCTAAGCACAAATAATGTATATGGCTTTGGCCCTACAAGATACAAGAAAGTATTTGAAGAATTTAGTTACGATCCTGTATACCTGGTGCTGATAATATATATATATATATATATATATATATATATATATATATATATATATATATATATATATATATATATATATATATATATATATATATATATATATATATATATATATATATATATATATATAAAATTTGGGTGGAAGAGGGTAGTAGACTTGTGGAGGACAGAGTGAGATGAGATGGAGGGCGGTGGTGGAAGGGGTTGAAAGGTAAGAATAATGGGTATGTTTGTAAGGGAATTGTGGTGGGCACCACTCCATGAAAGTGTGAAAGGTAAAAGTGAATATATATATTATATATATATATATATATATATATATATATATATATATATATATATATATATATATATATATATATATATATATATATATATATATATATATATATATATATATATATATATATAAAGCTTCTTTTATTATAAAGTCGTGGGCGAAAAAAAGTCATAAATAAATAAAGGAACGTTTAAGTTCAGATAATCAAAATCAAATTTATTTTATTATTAATAGAGTCGTCGTTCCGAAAAGTAAATGTAAAAGCTTATAATAATAATAATAATAATAATAATAATAATAATAATAATAATAATAATAATAATAATAATAATAATAATAATAATAATAATATGTACCGATATCTTGAAGATAAACTTTGTGAATGTTGAAATTTTAGATTACATTTAAAAAGAAAGATGGCGCACGTGGATTATGATATAATCTTTTTTTAGTTTAATTTACCTACCTTGGTAATTAAATTGCATAAAACGCAAAGGAAACGAAAACCAAAAGTTTCTCTCCCAAAAAATTGGTAAAACCAAAAAAGTCACGTGGTGATTTTTCCAAAAGAACAACACTTCATTAATACGAGAAGTGTTGAACATGAATTTCTTCACAAGATATTTAAAAGGTCACTTTAACTTAACAAAGGCAACGTCAAAACTGAAAAATTTCTCTTTTTTTTATTAACAAAAAAATCAAGTCGATTTTTATTTACGAAACAACGGTTTCCAAATCTAGATTCTCTGACGCCATAATTTTATAAGCAAATATTAAACATTCCACTCACTTTTCATTAACATATATACATAAATAGGATATATATATATATATATATATATATATATATATATATATATATATATATATATATATATATATATATATATATATATATATATATATATATATTATAATATAATATATATATATAATAAATAACCATTTCACCTCCCTCTTTAAAATTTTATTAACATTTCTTGTTAAAATTAAAGTATAAATATATATATATATATATATATATATATATATATATATATATATATATATATAATATATATATATATATATATAATATATATTAGTGATGTCATCCGCATCCGCATCGCATGCGCACACATCCGCACAAAATCAACATCCGCATCCGCATTTCGAAAATTCAACATCCGCATCCGCATCCGCACTTTCAAAAATTCAAACATCCGCATCCGCATCCGCACTTCTCCAAAATTCGACCGCATCCGCATCCGCATCCGCAAATTGGAAAATATGACATCCGATCCATCACTAATATTATATATATATATTATTATATATATATATATATATATATATATATATATATATATATATATATATATATAATAATATATATATATATATATATATATATATATATGCGAATTGTAGATCAAGAGTGAGGGTGAAGAGAGAACTATCGGATTGGTTTAGCATAGGAGTGGGATTGAGACAGGGGTTTGTAATATCTCCATGTTTTTTAATCTATTGATGAATGGTTTACTTAGAAAAATGGAGAGAGAAGGGAAGAGTATTACGTTGAGAAATATGGAGGGTGAATGTGAAGTGAATGTTTTACTTTTTGCAGATGATGCGGCATGTGTTGGTTGCAGAATTTGGAGAAAAGATGAGAATACTTGTGAGAGAGTTTGAAAGAAAATGTGCAAACACGAGATTGAAATTCAATCCAGCGAAGAATAAAGTTATGAGGATTGGAGGTGGGGATGAGGAAATGTGGAGGGAGGAATTGGTTTGTAGAAGTGTGAGAATGGAAACTTGAGGAGGTGAATGAATTCAAATATCTAGTAATGTTGGGTGGAAGGTAAGGGTGGGACGGAAAAAGGAATAAAGAACAGAGTGGTAGAAGGAATGAAAGTATTGGGGGCCTAAGAAAAGTATGGAAGAAAGGAAAAATTTCGAAAGAAATAAAGATAAGAATGTTTGAATGTATGTGTTCACCTTCTGTATTGTATGTGTGTGAAACATAGACGATAAGTGCTCGGTCGAGAAAAAGTTTCAATATCTTTGAGATGAAAGATTTGAGAGCGATATATAAATTGAGAAGGATTGATAGGATTAGAAATGAAAGAATAAGGGAGATGTGTAAATGGAAGAATGGTGTAATTGATAGAGAGGAGGAGGATGTGCTAAAATGGTTTGGACATATGTGAAGAATGAAAGAGAACAGAATGGTTGGCAAGGTACGTAGATCCGATGTAAATAGGGGAAGGGTAGGGGGAGGGGAAGGCCGAAGTGGAGATGGATGGATGGAGTGAGAGTGATTTTGATGGAAGGAATTTGAGTTTAGACGAGGGTAGAAGATTTGTGGAGACAGAGATGGAGGGAGGTGGTGAAAGTGTTGAAAGGTAAGAATAGTTATGTTTGTAAGGGAATTGTGTCGGGCACCACCTCATGAAAGTGGGAAAGGTGATATGATATATATATATATATATATATATATATATATATATATATATATATATATATATATATATATATATATATATATATATATATATATATATATATATATATATATATATATATATATATATATACAATTAACATCCGCATCCGCATCCGCATCCTCATCAAAATTAACATCCGCATCCGCATCCGCATCCGCATCCGCATCCTCATCAAAATTAACATCCGCATCCGCATCCGAACTTTTCGAAAATTCAACATCTGCATCCGCATCCGCACTTTCGAAAATTCAACATCCGCATCCGCATCCGCACTTTCGAAAATTCAACATCCGCATTCGCATCCGCATCCGCACTTCTCCAAAATTCAACATCCGCATCCGCATCCGCATCCGCAAATTGGAAAATATGACATCCGATCCATCACTAATATATATATATATATATATATTCTGAACCTAATCTTTAATATTCATTTGAGTTTAGATTTCTATTTATTTTATAAATGAAAATTATTTGTTAAGGTTCGCCTTTCTAAATTGGAAAGCATAAAATTAATGATTTACGAAATGCGAATTGCAAGACCGAAAAGGACAACGATGATCTCAGTGGATTCTCTCATCCATTCTTCAAATTTAAATGTTTTATTTAACATGTTTAATTAAGGAAGGTCTTTTACAGGTATAAAAACAACTTAAAGGGAATGGCTTTTTGAAGGGCGTAAACATTTAAAAAAAACTTCAATTGTGAAATCTTAATGACTGGACTCAGAGTCCAAGACAAGTGTGACGTATGCAACAGAGTTCAGTTCTGTGTATTACAAAAAGTAATATTCGTATTCGAACCATTTTTGAGCAGAGATTAAAATAGAAGTTCTTAGTTACAAGTTTAAACTAATACATTAAATAATAAAATGTTCATACTTCATATCAATAAAAAAAAAAAAAATAAAAAAAAAAAAAAATTGTTATTTGAATCGATGAAATAAGAAAATATATTTTAGTAAGAACAGACAGAGAACTTTGTACAAAAGCATTTCAAACTAACGACATAAATAATGATTGATTTCGGTATTACCAAAATTAATACAAAAAAAAAAAAAAAAAAAAAGGTAAAAATCTGTAGCGGAAACGAACGGTTTCTGAGTACAGTAATGAATTCATGAACATTTGTAACCGAATTGAGTCTTCAGGTAAATTTTTATTGTGTTGAATCTCATAAATCAAAATCTGTAATGGTTAAAGTATTTTTCATCTCCTTTTTAGAATTTTTCTTAAAAAAAAGCAAATGTAAAATAATGTCCAGAGCACATTATTCTATCTCATTTAGGCTTTGATTTTAGTATTGATTAACATAATATTAATATTATATTAATAATATATTAATATTATATTTATAATAATAATATTAATATTTTATAAATGACAAAAGCGAGTATTTTAAAATTCATGTATAACTGTGTTGCTTTCTAAAGAAAATTATTTAAAAAGTTAAATTTTCAGAATGGATATAATTTTTATAAAAATATATATATATATATATATATATATATATATATATATATATATATATATATATATATATATATATATATATATATATATATATATATATATATATATATATATATATATATATATATATATATATAAAGTGATTTGAAAAATTGCTCATAGTTTATCCTATAAAGAACTTATCATTTAATTCCAATATTATAAAATATGTAATGTGATTTTAAAAAGCTTTGATAATGGATCTAAGGAATGAACAAATTTGAAACAAATTGATCAAACACCTTTAACAGATCATCAAATTTGAATAAAGACAAAGGCAAAATCTTGGTACATTTTATCATACTTTAATTTTAATCTCATATCAATATAAGAATATCAATGCAAAGAAATATCAATCTGCTACTACTCATCATTTGATTATCCCACAGGAATTTTTTTCCTAATTAACAGAAAACTATTGACGGAGACTCACTCACCTCCCGATCGGTGGGTTTCAAGTTTCTTCATTTCTTTCTGCCTCCAGTCCGCTTTATAACTGAATTTCCTCACAAATAACAGTATTTTGTTTTGGATATTTGAATAATAATCTTTTTCACTAAATTATTCTAAAGAGTAACTTTACTTCACAAGCAAATATTTCTCCCAA
>SEYY01000290.1:17500-20000 GCA_009176605.1 Armadillidium nasatum
TATTATATTTATTTATTTAAGGTATCACCATCACTCACGGGCAGAGCCCTATTCGAGGAGTGTGGTTCTTAGCCAGGGAAATTGAGTTATATGTTATTTCTGACCAAGATGATAAGTTACACAGATTATTTGGGTTTTTGGATAGGGAAACCCTGCTCCGGTACTGACCAATCAAGTATATTTTTTCCACCGGTGGGCGTGGTTTCAAATCCTTGATAGGCGACCTTCTATGTAGGAGCAATTTAGAAAGAATGTGATATTGTATGTGTTGAAATAGCGTGGAATGTTGTAAGTGTTGGCTATGTTTTTAAGCGATATGTGAGTATTGAGATTAGCGTAATAATACACCTTGCCGTAAACTGTAATTAATTAATTAACTACAGAAAATCTCCTACAAACGACAATTTTTAATGTCCGTTCAGGTAACTGGGTAGGAGGTTCGAGCCTCTATCTCGATTTGTATACTTTGCAGTACACACGCGAGAACGAGGGACGAACCTCTTTCCCCTAAGCCAGAGAAAAACTGACTTTACCCACTGAGCTAACGTGAACTCCAATATATATATATATATATATATATATATATATATATATATATATATATATATATATATATATATATATATATATATATATATATATATATATATATATATATATATATATATATATATATATATATATATATATATATATATATATACTTTTTTAATTTTTATATTTAAGTAAACTCCAAGTAGCCTCTATATTTTGGGTGTAAGGTGCAGTTTGAGGATCCACAAAATTTTTACTGGGTTCAAAGTAAGATGTTTTAAAAAATGGTTTTTTACGAGAATTTTTGGGCTAAAAAACTTAAATTGGGTATTATACCCAGCATATGTCTACGGGGGCTCTGCCCCCCGTACCCCTCGACCCGTGAGTGATGTTGATATTGTCGACTACTTTTCCATTTCTACGATTTCGGATATTTTCCATTTTTTTCTTCAGAAATGGACTTGTGCCTATATATATATATATATATATATATATATATATATATATATATATATATATATATATATATATATATATATATATATATATATATATATATATATATATATATATATATATATATATATATATAATACAAAGTTGGTAACAACTTTTAAAAATAGTCTATAAATAGAAATAACATTCCTTGATTTTAAGAGGAGCAAAATAAATGAATTTAATTAAATTAATAGAAAGACACGAAGAATATATGAACGGTATTTAATATACAATTCTTATAACCCACAGACCAAATGTTCCAAAAATTGTCTTTATGCAACCTGTTTAGAAGCCACATTTGTGAATCTCTCTGATGTGTGGATTCTAACACTTTTCTTTTAAATATTTTAATTATTGTTTTGCAATACATTATTTTTATATTATGTTCTACGTATATTTAAAACGGGTATTTTGCATATTTTAATTTGTTTAATCGTATTGATTTATATATATATATATATATATATATATATATATATATATATATATATATATATATATATATATATATATATATATATATATATATATATATATATATATATATATTTTATTTTTTTTTTAAATTTTTAAACTGAGAATAAACTTTTAACATGGTACAATAAACTTGCACAAACACACACTGTCTGAGTAAAACCCTTGGATCTTTTATGGAACTTTAAAACATGTAAGAGACAAACTTGTTATTCAGAACACAAAATAAATTTAAATTTGATCTTAATTCTAAGCTTTTAAAGAACCAAATTTTTCTCTGCGAAAGCTTTTTTACGCTACTTTTATGTACTTAAACGGTATATATATATATATATATATATATATATATATATATATATATATATATATATATATATATATATATATATATATATATATATATATATATATATATATATATATATATATATATATATATATATATATATATATATATATATATATATATATATATATATATATATATATATATATATATATATATATATTTTAAATTGTACAGAGAGAGGACGAGACTGTGTAGAAAGAGGTGTCGCACGAACCCTTCCCAGTGGAGATGGTATTCAATGTGAGAGTTCAGAAGAGCAGTGTCCATTGTAATAGCGATAGTATTGAGAGAGTGACACAACAATTCGACGGGCAGAAAAAGATTGGAAAGAGTTAGTGAGAGCGAAAGAGTTTTTAAGACGAAAAACCCTAGACTCTACGATTTCCTAGAGAGCTGAATGAGTAGAACCACCCAGATATTTGAGGCGTACTCCATACAAGGGCGAACAACACTCGTATAAAAAAGCAAGCAACTGTGGTGGCGTTTAGAAATCACGATGGCGCCTTAGAACACCCAACCTCTTAGAGGCTTGTTTTGAAAGAGAATCAAGGTGATCCTTCCAAGAAAGATCACGAGAAAAAGAAATATCAAGAATATTGAGGGCACATGAAGGTCTGATTTTTAAAAGATGTCGTAGTTGTGTGG
>SEYY01000290.1:27527-37527 GCA_009176605.1 Armadillidium nasatum
TTTATTTATTTATTTATTTTAATTATTTATTTATTTATTTATTTTGGGTTTTGCCGGTTCCAGAGTTGGATCCGAGAATCTGAGCTGGGGTTATTTTTCTTTTAGTTCCGAGGAGTCGGAGCTTGAATCAGAGGTTATTAGAGTAAGAGCTCTTTAGAGCTCGGAAGCCTTCAATCAACTCATGAAAGAAAATTAAAATTGTTAAAATCTTCCTCAATATATAAAATTAGTTAAAACCAAAGTAATGTTCAAAGAGGCCAAATTGATCAACAACTCCTAGGAAAAGTTTATGAATATGCTCATATTGGACAACTTATTTCTGCAAATTGAAAACCCTACAAATAAGACCCCCCAATACAGCAAATGTAAAGACAATGGCTTGGAGCATTATGAGAAAATAAATATCAGTCAAAGAAAAATTTCCTCTTTATCTAAACAGTAAAGTATTTAAAATGTGTACCCATTTCATTGCCTGCAATTAGGGACCGACCGGGGCTGGAATTTTTCCGAGGCTCTGGCCGGGGTTACCTAAAATTTGTAAAGAGGTCAAATGTCAATTAAGAAAATTATATATAATTTTAAATGAATTTATTTAATTGTAAGGAAGGAGTAGAACAGTCAACCCATTCACTTAAATTAATGATTATATGTATTTTCTCCGAAAAATTTTTTTACATATTTTGTATAATAAAAGTTTAAAAAAACTACAAAAAATTTTGAATTTTTTTTTTTTCTCATTTACAATAGTGATTCAGCAGGTTTACTTAGGTAAGAAACTAAGGTAAAGTTTGAAAAAATGCAAGATATAAAATTATCAATATAACCTGTATTTATACATATCATTGATATTTTATTGTTGTGTATCAAACTTGTATCATTTAGCTTCATTATTTCAAATTATTATTTTGTTTATACAGGTTATATTGTTTATTATTACAATGGCTAAAAGATCAGCTTCAGCAGTATGGGAGTACTTTACAATGTTTTGGATAGGCTCGAAATAGCTAAATAAAACATCTGCAGCTAGGAAATTAGAAGAGGACCTCCGGGTTCCCCAAGTAAAAATTTTTCAACCAAATCTTTATGGAGGCATCTAAAATCAAAACACAAAGATTAACATTCATTAGTCTAAGAGGAGGGGTCAAAAGAAAAGAAAATATTGAAAAAACAAGAAGAAAAATCTTTATTTTTTTATATTTTGTTTGATTTAATCCACCATTAATAAATATTTGCCATTTTAGTTATGGCAAGCAAACCCCGGTTTTCCCTGATTTTTAGCTGGGACCGGGGCCGGTAAATACCTGCAATGATATATGGCTGCGAGACGGACCCAAGACGCAAGACACCACAAAGAAATATGGAGAGACATATATTGTACTTTCTATAACGTGTAAAAGGAAAAATGTATTAAAGTAAAGCCACAAGCAACGTTATTAATATTTTTATTTTTATTATTATTATTATTATTATTATTATTATTATTATATGATTTATTATTATTATATTATTATTATTTATTATTATTATTATTATTATTATTATTATTATTATTATTATTATTATTATTATTATTATTATTATTACAATTGTGAAACAATAAAATGGAGATGGGCAAGTAAAATATTAAATACGTTACCAATGAATTTGAAACTAAGAAATTAAGAGATGAAATTCGATCAACTGAAGAAGAAAAGTAACAAACAAATTCCCAAATGCAAACAAATGTCAGTACTGAAATATTCTAGTAGCCCTTAGCAAATACGGGTTCAACTGAAGAAGAAGTAACAAACAAATTCCCAAACTGCAAAACAAATGTCAAGTACTTGAATAATTCTAGTAGCACCTTAGCAAATACGGTTTTATTATATATATACTATATATATATATATTATATATATAATATATAAAATATATATATATATATATATGTATATATATATATATATATAATTATGATATAATAACCACTCTTTTATCCAATTGTGTACCATAATATACCACACTGTGACAATAATAACATCAACTGGATCACCCCTGTCTATACATTCAGTAATATATTCCATAAATTCTAGTAGATTTGTCTGACATGATCTACCCTTTCTAAAGCCATGCTGGGAGTTATATAGTATCTTGTTATCATCTAAATGCTTCTCTATATGACTTTTCAGTAACTTTTCCAAAATTTTCACAACAAGAATGTTAAACTAACTGGCCTATAGTTTCCTAGATCTTCCTTACTACTTTTTTTAAAAATGGGCACCACATATGCCGTTTTCCAGTCTTCAGGTACCTCTCCAAAAGCAATAGATCGCTTAAAAATCAAATACAGTCCTTTGCAATACTGATACTCCCTCTTTTAGAATTCTACCATACACCATCTGGACCCGCTGCCTTATTTGGGTCAATATGTTCTAGTAAAGTTTTAATTTCATTTAACTCAATTTCAAATGCTTCACACCTATTCATTACATGTATACTAGAACTATTAGTCTCTAAACTGCTATCCAACCTTTCCTCAGTAAACACTGATGCAAAATAAGCGTTGAAAATATTAACCAATTCCTTATCTGAGCTTACTAAATTTCCATCAATTTTAATTGGGCCAATTTTCTTATCCTTGCTTTTAAATTTATAAAAACTAAAAAACTTTTCAGGTCTTTATTACTTCCTTGCAAATAATTTCTGCCATTCTCTTTGCTTCTTATGATATATTTTTTAAATCTACTCCACCAATTAGGTTTTCTATTTGCCACCCTAATGGATTTATCTTTAACACACAGACTGAATGGAAGACAATATTTCCTTGAAGTATTCCCACATTGAAACAATTTTGACCATTAAACTCCTTATCCCAGTCAATTTCATTGAGCATTGCTCGGAATTTGCTAAAATCTCCGTTTCTGAAATCTAATATCTTTTCCCTATTGACTTGCAATTTGGGCCCAGACCTCATATTCCAGTTAAATCTAATAATATAGTGATCACTAGCTCCTAAAGTCTCCCCAACTTGATATCATTCACAATTTTCTCATCATTTGTTAATATTAAATCTAAAATGCCGCATGCCTTGTCGGTTCTTGAACCATCTGACTCAAAAAGTTGTATAGAATATTTACAAATACTGAACTTCTATTAACCATGCTACTCAAAGTATTCCACTCAATGTCTGGAAAATTAAAATCACCCATAATGACTACCCCTTTTGCATTATTTTCACACGCTACTTTGATTTCCTTCACCATATCTTCATCTAATACTTGACTCTGATCAGGAGCTCTATAAAATGCTCCTATCCTGTATGATTTATTATACATAAGAATATCACCCACAGAGATTCCACAATTTGTTTTAATGTCAGTTAACACCGATTCAATATTGCTTTTAACATAGAGTGCTACACCTCCACCATTTCTTCCTCTACGTTGGTATAGGTAAAATGAGTATCCTTCTATTTCATATTCCTGTAGGGAATCTCCGTAAAGTGCCTCATTTACCCATGCTTCAGTAATGCAAATAATGTCAAGATTCTCCTTTATGATGTAACTAGTCAACTCATCTTTTTTGTTTCTAAGGCTCTGAGCATTTGTGTAAAAACATTTCATACTAAACATGTCCTTATATGTATCCTTTACATCTTGATTTCTAGTAATGTCTCCATTTTTATTAATCGGCCTATATTGTAAAGCACCTTTATTTTTATTCATACCACCATCAATATTACAATCCCCATCGCCACAACTAGCAGAGCGAATAATATGCCCTTCACCCCTATCCTTACCTAGTTTCCCGGCAGACATCTCTCCAGCCTGTAACCTAGAAGCTGCACACCCGCTCGACTGAGGTGAACTCCATCTCTTGCAAACAGATTCTTGTCCTGAAACTCTTCCCAGTGATCCAAAAAATAATATCCTCTGATAAACAAATTCCTAACCCTTTCATTTACCGCCCTACTTTCCCATTCTAGCCCTGCTCCCAACCTAGGTAATATACCTGACACCATGCATTTCCTACCACTTACTTTCAGTCTTTCAATCAAATTCCTATAGCTTGCTAACAGTTCCTCTGACTTTCTATGACCTATATCATTTGTTCCAACATGTACAATCACTCTTGCATTCACATTCGTATCTGCAATCTCCCTATCTATTCTGTCCACAATATCATTCACTCGTGCACCTGGATAACATACTCGCATTTGTTTCCTTTTATCCGTATTTCTAAAATTCCTATCTAAATATCGTATCTGAGAGTCACCAACTAGTAATGCCTCAGTCTTCCTCTTGGGAAACCCGACATCACAACTGGCCACTTCAGATTTCTCCCCATCAGAAAGACAGCTAAACCTATTACTGCAGGTCACAGGTCTAGTGTCCCTCACGATCCTAATTTTATTACTCCTATTCTCTACAACACACCATCTATCTGCAGTCCTATCTGCCTCTATAGCCCTCCTCACAAAATCCTGCCTAGGTGAGTCACTAGGTCTACTTGCCCCCATTACCATACCATTAGCCTGCCCCCTCTCTACTTCCTGCCTACATGAGCCCCTAGTCTCAACTAAGTCACTACTAGCTACCTTCTTCCTAACACTACCCTCCCTTCTCAGCTCAGATACCCAGTTGCTAAGCCTACCTACCTCTAGTTTCAAAGACTCAGACCTTTCATTCTTTTTCATCTCATCCAAATCCTCACTTATCCTTTCAATCTCCTTTCTTATCAACACATGCTCAGCTTTCAGGATACAAACAGTACACTCACCAACATCTTCTCTTCTCACAGTCCCACAAATATCACAATCCACATACATACTCAAACTATTGTACTAACTTAATACTATTGAAATTATACTATACTGTTACAAGGCCTAACTTAATCAAGAGCTCTAAGCAACAATCTAACCTCAAATATACTAAATGAAACAATCAATATAATTACCTTGGTCCTAGTTTAGTCTAGAGTTTTGAAAATAAACCCTAGGGCTATGAGAAAGCCTAGTCAGTACAACTGGGTAGGCCCACTGCCAATCAGACAATCTAATTAAATTATTTGAATTTAACAAGAAATTAAATAATCTTAACCAGAAATTAACAAACTCTACAAAAATCAAGACAAAAATAAATTAAGCTAAAATTATCAAATTCTTGATAAAAACCTAAGGATTAGGCCCACCCTAGCCTTTAGTTATTTTCCTGATAGAGCTTCAAGAAACACCTTAATATTAAATTAATGAATACCACTATTAATAATACAAACAAATAAATCCCAAACAATATAAAATGACTTAAAAATATAAAATAACTTAAAAAATAAACAATTTGTACAGGTTAAATAAAGACAACACTTCAACACAACCTTCTCGGTGGAGCACAACTACAATCAGATACTTATCTTATCTCATATGGCATATTTCTAAATAGAAAAGTTGACTGGTGATCTTTCCTTTCTCTGTGACTGTTGGTCCTCTGCTCTTCAGCAGAAATTAACCTTTTTCTGTGGAGGTAGACATTTAAAAATATGTCACAAAGCTTTTATTTCTTATCTTCATTCTTTCAGGATCTATCTGCTTATTTTCCGACCATTCTACAGCAGCTTTTCTATTTGGCCACCTTTCATCAATTCAAATACGTTCTGTTCTCTCTTCAACTTATATTTATTATTGATCTGTCTTTCACTATATGTCATATTCACTATTATCCCGACAACTCCACCCTTCATTAGCCTTTTCAGTTTGAAAGACTACCCATTCAGAAGCACATTGGTAATGCTAAGAGGGTGCCCTTTATGAAACTAACCTGATTTTTCTCTTTTCTCTACTTTGGACAAAGAAACAAGATGGTTTTTAATTCCTCAAAAACGGAGTTCCTCTTTATATCTATCTCTACATAATATTCAATAAATCTTCAGCATCTTCTAAAACACGCAGCTCAACCCTTCTCCTATCCTTAATTTTCTTGGTTTCCTTTTCTCGTAATCTTTCTTAGATGTGTAACATTATCTTTTCACCAAACAAGCCTCTAAGAGGTTGTGTGTTCTGAGGGTCCCCCCGAAGGTTTTTCTGTATTGTGGGCGTTGTTTATCCTTGTTTAGAGTATGCATCACTAATTCTTTCCAATCTATTTCTAGTTTCGAATGATTGTATGTCTCCCCTTATACTATCGCTATTACAACAGACACTGCTCTTTTGAACTCTTTAGTTGTATACTTCTTCTGTGAGTGTATCTCGCTTGATCCGTCTTTCCATGGACACAGTCTCGTACATTTTCTGCTAAATTCTCTGATCACAGACGTAACCGGTATGCTCTTCTTCATGTACTTTACTTTTAAAATTGGGAAAACCATATTTTTTCCACTTCCTTCGACCTGTACATTTTTAATAGGGTGTTGTTGGTTAGTGATTTGGATAACCTTTTGGTTTATTCCTAACTGTGGTGGAAACTTCGTAGATCTGTGACTTTTTACCACCCAAGTATACAAAAAAAATTTAAAAAATGAAAGAGCAATTGTGTATGCAATGAAGAATGAAAGTTTGTTAGTGAAATACTTGCAAATTTACAGTTTTAGTACTGAGAGACTGAAAAAGAAACTACATAAATTAGTTTTTTTTTCCAAAAATATCTAGTATGGTAATATCTGTTTATCGTAAAAGGAAAATCATATAAAAATTTGTAATATCTTTTATACATTTTATCGAGATTTCGTTGATTCTTGTAAGACAGAAGTGTTGCGTGTGTTTTTGTTTATATTTTATAATTTGTTGTATTGTACGTCAATTTTAATTTGACCTTGCCCCAACTTTTAAAATATTTTTACAAAACTTTAGAAAATGACATCTAAAATGGAGAAAAGCTAGGATGAAGGAGGAATATGTGATAGTGGAACCGAGATTTACGGAACGCTCCGTTGCTGTGCTGCTCCGGAGCTGATGTTAAAGTCTGAGGAGAACTTCGGAGCTTTGAGATTTGTTCCAGAGTTTTGATGGAGTCTGGGTTAAGATCTTCTTTGGAGCGTTCCGGAATAGGAACCGAGATTTCCTCAGGGCTGTTCAGTTCTGTACATAGCTCTTTTTTTCTATTTTTTTATCGATCACCTTTTCTGTCGCTTCATTACCTTCCCACGCTTACACCGACGATTCCAATCTTCAATACTCCTCTCACTTTAATAGACATCCACTTATCTTAAAACAACCACTGTTTGAAGAACGGCCTTGGAGCACCTGACCTCTGATCTTTCTCACATTTTTGATTAAGTTAGAGATGATATGGCTGTTTTCAATGCTTCAAATATCAGTTTCTTCATCTGTCTATTACCGAAATCTTGAACACTCATGTAACTATTTTGACAATACACAACTCGAGTGTTCTGGTTTTAACATTTTTGATATTTTGTTTTCTTTCTTGGAAGAGGTTAGCTATTCTGTGGCATCTTCGGAATTTCTTTTCACCACCCAAGTTGCTTGCTCTATATATATGGGGTTTGTTCGCCCTTGTATGGAGTACGCATCTCATATCTGGGAGGGTTTCGTTTCTTGAAATATTGAACTCTGAAGCTTTTTCCTTTTTTAATTCTCCTGCTCTCATTACCTCTTCAATCTCCTTCGTACCATTGTATTATTATTCTCCTTATACATTCGCTATTAGAACAGACGCTCTTCAAACTGTCGAATCACATACCCCCTCCTCTGAAGGAATTCTCGTGTAACCCCTCATTCTTTCTTTCCAACTCTCTGACTCCAGACTTAACCGCTATGCTCATTCTGGCCTTTCACACAATATATATATATATATATATATATATATATATATATATATATATATATATATATATATATATATATATATATATATATATATATATATATATATATATATATATATATATATATATATATATATATATATATATATATATATATATATATATATATATATATATATATATATATATATATATATATATATATATATATAAATAACGTATGTTCGTGTGTAGTTTTGTGATATTACATTGAATAATTTATGCTTGCTAAAAATATTTTTATGAATATTGAAATTGTGATATCATAAATACGTAAAAGTATACAATTCATTTATTATTTAGTTAATATTAACAGACGGGAGTGAACCGCATTTACTCTTGCATAAATGAATGGATGAATATTCAAATAATAATAATAATAATAATAATAATAATAATAATGATAATGATAATAATAATAATAAAAGCTTTACCATTGATAGAGGTTGAAAAATCGTCGATTCTGAACAATTTTTTAGTTGCTAATGTAATGGGGGCGTTCCCTTTGCCGATTTTTTAATCGCGTTTGAAAAAAATTTTCATATTTTCTTTGGGTTATGTGAAAAAGAACATTTTTTTTTTGTATTGGCAGAGAAATGTGGTTAAAGAAAATGTAAAAGCGCTGCCAGTTTTTAACCTAAAATTTTATATTGTACTAATCTTTGGCTTGTTATAAAAATAGTCTTTACAAATTTTGATGGTTAGAAGAAAATATATTCGATGTTTCTCCAGTTTTTCAAACCTTTCTGGTGTTTGATCATCTGGAATCGTCTTCCACTCTCCATTCCACTCCTTTTGAAGGAATGTCACATTAGAATAGAAATATCGATAGTTATATATTTTTTTTTGTTGATCTTCAGTTTACCTAATCAGTTGACTCTACGTTAGTTATACGTATTCGTAAACTACTCAAGAACAGAAACATAAGCCTAATTTTGCTATATATATATATATAATATATATATATATATATATATATATATATATATATATATATATATATATATAATATATATATATATATATATATATATATATATATATATATATATATATATATATATATATATATAATAATATATAATTATATAATAACAATAAATGAAATAAAGAAATAATAATAATAATAATAATAATAATAATAATAAAATAATAATAATAATAATAATAATAATAATAATAATAATAATAATATTATCTTGTAGCCTCTTTTCAAATGCTTTTTTTTGTTGCTACAGTGACGACGCAATAAGAAGGGAGAGTGAGAATGAGTGAGCTGAGGGAAAAGGGAGAGAAAGAGAGGGAAGAGAAGAGAGTAGAGTGAGTAAGATTCAGAGAGGGAGGAGAAGGGAGAGAGAGAGAGAGAGAGAGAGAGAGAGAGAGAGATATCTTCATCATGTTTAATCTTGTTGAGAAAGAGAGTTAATGTTTTATTGTTTTCTTCTTTATTCGATGAGGGAATCGTTTTTCTCTATTAGAGGTTACGCTCTATTCTTTTCTAATCTAATCTATCTACCAATACTTCTCTCTATATTTAAGTCTTTTCCTACTTCCCTCTCAATAAATAAATAAATATATATATATATATATATATATATATATATATATATATATATATATATATATATATATATATATATATATATAATATATATATATATATATATATATATATATATATATATATATATGTGTGTGTGTGTGTGTGTTGCATTTTTTTTTTTTTTTTTAAATTAAGCAAGCTGCATTTTTTCACTGGCCCTTTTTTTTTTTTTTTTTTTTTTTTTTTACTCTTGGCACTCTCGTTTGTCGAACGTTATTCCAATTATTGTATTTAATTCTAAACATAATGAATTGAAATGAGAGGTTGTGTCTCTAACATCATTGGTCTGATGATTATGATGTCCCATCATCTTTTTTTATTTATTAAAGTATGAAAAACACTGATTTATATTTTACCGTAATACCGTAAATAATGTGACGTGCGCTAAACGTATGAAATTAAAATATATAATAATTTAATTTAATAATTGTTGTTCCTTCCAACAGGATTGGTTCTGGAACACCTTTTTATATTAACATTTATAATGAGTCCGAGTCTATATCAATAATTGTGACTCGGACTCCGATTGGTCAGTCTCGTAGTGACAGTTATTATAAAAAAAAACTATCAATTTATGGAGATTTGTCACTACATTATTTCTTG
>SEYY01000290.1:40027-42527 GCA_009176605.1 Armadillidium nasatum
CGGGCATTGCCCTATTCGAGAAGAGGAACTTTTCTAGATAGTATATACCTAGGATCCCCAAGTGAGATCGAACAGGCGCCCTCAAGTACGTGAGTGAATGACTCTACAGTTTGAGCCACGGTTCATGTCACTTTGCCACTTACATGTCACTTAAATGTGTGGTGTGGCAAATGAAAGAAAGAGTTGTGGAAACGCTCGTCGAATTTCAAAGACTTTTTTTTCATTTATTTCATTTAAATTCCTTTTGAAAACTCAAATTGTTTTTTACCACTTCAAGTAAAATCTTCTTCAAAATATTACTCTATAATAATAATATTATTATTAATATATAATTTATTATTATTTATTAGTATTATTATTTCTATTATTATTATAATGTAATGATTATTATTAATATTAATGTATAATCATTATTATTAAAAATGTATAATCGCTATTATTATTGATGTATAATCATTATTATTTATGTAAAATTATTTATTATTATTATTATTTTTATTATCATTATTTTTATTATAAAAGGACTTTGAAATAATGAATTAAATTTAATAAAATTAAAATTTAAAAATATATGAAAGAAAAATCTTCTCAAGCATTTTAAACGATTTTAACGATCAAGAATTTTTTTTTTTTTTTTTTTTTTACTCGACAAAATTACCATTATTACATTCATAGGAGAAACCTTCATCTAACAAACACACAATAAAACTGCACACACACAACTACACACACAAATTATATATATATATATATATATATATATATATATATATATATATATATATATATATATATATATATATATATATATATATATATATATATATATATATATATATATATATATATATATATATATATTAAAGAACACCTAATTTATGATATTGCAAGAGAGTAATAGCAAGTACTCCTGCAGGAATTATTTGAGGTTGAGAGGTTTTTTCTTTCGTTTAGACATGTGAGATCTTTGCACAATGTCACTCTGTCTGTCTTATCTTTCTGTTTGGCTCTCTGTTTTTAAGCGATTTTATTGTTGCAAAAGGTATTGCTTTCTTGAGCAACGTCCCTTCAAATTACACCACACTTTCCCTTATATATATATATATATATATATATATATATATATATATATATATATATATATATATATATATATATATATATATATATATATATATATATATATATATATATATATATATATATATATATATATATATTAAAATATAATATTTTATAATATATATATATATATATATATATATATATATATATATATATATATATATATATATATATATATATATATATATATATATATATATATTAGAGGTGGACCGGATATCCGCATCCGCATCCGCAACTGCGGATATCCGCATCATTTTTCCAATATCCGCATCCGCGGATATCCGCAATTGGATATCCGCAACCGCATCCGCATGCGCGGATAGTAAAAAATTATGTGTCATGCAATCGATAAAAACTTTCAAAGGCAAAACTTTGTATTGAATGCAGAACCTCTTTCTGAGCGCCATACAGGCGACTATCTTGAAACTGTATTTGAAAAGATGCTGACAAAATGGAAGATTTCATTAAATGAAGTGCACTGCGTAGTCAGGGATTCGGGCACAAATATAAAAAAAAGCACTTTCTCTGGCAAGAGTGAAAAATGTAGATTGCTTTGCACACCAAACTCAGATAGTAGTTAAAAATTCCATTATGAGTCAAAAATGTGTATCCGATTTAATAACCAAATGTAGGTTAATTGCTACGCATTTCAATCACTCCGTTGTAGCCCAAAATGAGCTGAAGAAAATACAAACAAGATTAAATGTTCGTCCACTTTCTGTCATGCAAGATATTCAAACACGCTGGAATTAATAGTAGTTTGCATATGCTTGAGAGGATGAGCGAAATTAATGAGACCATTTGCCTTTAGGCTTCAAGCAGCACAAAAATAAAGCCTCTAACAGCTGACGAAAATGACATTTTAAATAATTGTATTAATATCCTTAAGCCTTTTGAAGAATTAACAAATTATCTAAGTCCTTGCATTGAATTAACAAGTTCAGCTGAATCATGTTTGTCAGATGTGATACCACTTGTTTCAACATTGAAAGTTGTGTTAACAAATGTTATTAAGTCTAAGGGAGTTTCAAGGATGACTGAAACATTAATGAAGGAGATGAACGACAGATTTGAAAACCTGGAAAATGATGATGCTTATACAATTGCAACCTTTTTAGATCCTAGGTACAAAACAAAATTTTTTAAACCACTTGTTTCTCAGAATGTTAAAATCAAATTAGGATGCTTATGCGATGAGATGATAGAAACAGCTAAAATAACGCCTTTCAAGAAAAAGCAAAAGCTCTCAGATACAAAAGAAACAAAATCTGTTAGCTTAAGCATTGCTAAATCAATGAAAGATCTTCTAGCTTCCAGCAGCGATGAAGAATCACAGTCAGAAGTGTCAAAGGATACAATATCGATTATTGAA
>SEYY01000290.1:50027-52527 GCA_009176605.1 Armadillidium nasatum
AATAGCAGCAACGGCTTAGCAAACCTCTCTTATGGAAATGTTGTTTTGAGGTTTTCGCGTCTGAAATAATATAAACAAATTTAACTTTTACTTATCGTACAGTATATATATATATATATATATATATATATATTATATATATATATATATATATATATATATATATATATATATATATATATATATATATATATATATAATATATATATATATATATATATATATAGAGAGAGAGAGAGAGAGAGAGAGAGAAAATCAACCCTACATGAGTCGCGTGTGAGTTAGCTTCTCAGTTATTGAAAGGAAATTTAGAGGGGTCCCCTCAAAGCTTCAAAAATTTCGAACTTCTCTCAAAAGGCTGCCAGATATATATATATATATATATATATATATATATATATATATATATATATATATATATATATATATATATATATATATATATATATATATATATATATATATATATATATATATATATAAGTGATGGAGCGAAGTTTCGCAACCACAACCACGGTTATTGTTTATAACAACCGCAAAATAACCGCAACCGAGGTTGCAAAAGAAAAATTCAACCGCTACTGCGGTTGCGCAATTTTTCAGCTTCGCTCCATCACATATATATATATATATATATATATATATATATATATATATATATATATATATATATATATATATATATATATATATATATATATATATATATATATATATATATATATATATATATATATATATATATATATATATATATATATATATATATATATATATATATATATTATGGGTTTGAAGATTTGACGTGAATATAAGTTAGCAACGTTTCATCTTCATTGTAATTTATTAAGTTTAGAAGTTCGTCGTCTTCATCTCATTAATGATATTAATGAAATCTATTTAAATACACCGGAAAGCTTCATTATACAGGAGTTAATGAAAATCTTTATTATTATTATTATTATTATTATTATTTTTATTATTATTATTATTATTATTATTATTATTATTATTATTATTATTATTATTATTATTATTATTATTATTATTATTATTATTATTATTATTATTATTATTATTATTATTATTATTATTATTGTTACATTCATGTCAGATGATATCTCCATGCTTACAACACTATAACATGGATAGAGACAGACAAACTCTCCCTAAATTTAAATTGAGCACATTATCTAGTATTTAAAAAAAAAAAAATAAATTAAACCTGTCTAGTTTAATGTTCGAGCAAAAGATATAACCATTAGTCAAACAGCGTCTATTAAATTATTAGGTGTTATCTTCAATGATAAACTCACTTTGAAAGTACATATCAATAGTCTTGTTAGTTGACCAGAACGTACACAATGTAACCTAAACCTGGCTCGAGTGTTACTTGAACGTTGCTTGGTCAAAGTCCAAATTATTATTATTATAATTATTTTTTACTATTTAAAAAGTTATTTTTATTATCATTATTATTATTATATTAGTATATTTATTTTAGTAATATCATTAATATATTATTATTATTATTGTTATTATTTTTATTATTAGAATAGTAATAGTGGGAATGAATAAAAAAAAGGGTTTTATTAACTAAGAGCGTGAGAATATAACAAAAATAATTGAAAAGTTTTATTGGTGATAAAAGGATTAAATTACAAAGCTGTTTATTTGTGAATTTTCTTTTCTGTACACAAGCGACTTTTTTTATATGAATTTATTCAACTCGTCCCGAGTTTCAGAAATAGTAAAAAAAAAATTCCTGTAATATATATATATATATATATATATATATATATATATATATATATATATATATATATATATATATATATATATATATATATATATATATATATATATATATATATATATATATATATATATATATATATATATATATATATATATATAATATATATATATAATAAAATATATATATATAATATAAATATATATATATATATATATATATATATATATATATATATATATATATATATATATATATATATATATATATATATATATATATATATATATATATATATATATATATATATATATATATATATATATATATATATATATATATATATATATATATATATATATATATATATATATATATATATATCATTAGCTTTTTCTTTTTGAATGCAATATATGCTTATAAAACATGTCAGTGCTTGTTGATTCAGTCTGACAATAGTAATAATTGTATTACTAATTATTACACAAAATAATATTTAAATTTGAACTGAGGAGGAGGGTGGAGGATATACATTTAGAGACTGAATAAAATAAAAGTTCCTATCTCTATTCATTTAAGAACAATATTTCTTTGGATCCCTAAAAATATATTGAAATCTCATTGCAATATATTCATTTAATATTCATATAATAAATATATTCATATTTATTATATGAATATATTTTTCTTGTTTGCATTTTGAATTCAGTGATCTCATTTCTTTAACTGATATTCTTTCATTCT
>SEYY01000290.1:57527-60027 GCA_009176605.1 Armadillidium nasatum
GATGCTATAACTTTTTTCAGGTTCATTTCTTGACGTGTGTGTGTTTTTCTATATTTTTTGAAGCTCATTTCAAATATTTTATTCGTTTCATGAAATTCACTTTGCTTCGTTGTTATTAATATATATATATATATATATATATATATATATATATATATATATATTATATATATATATATATATATATATATATATATATATATATATATATATAATATATATATATATATTTTTTTTATTTATTTATTTCGCCATCACCCTACCCACTTTCGTGGGGTGGTGCCCGCCATAATTCCCTTACAAACATACCCATTCTTATCTTTCAACCCCTTTCACTACCGCCCTCCATCTCACTCTGTCCTCCGCAAGTCTTCTACCCTCTTCTAAACTCAAATTCCTTCCACCCAAAATCTCTCTAACTCCATCCATCCATCTCCACTTTGGCCTTCCCCTCCCCCTACCACCTTCCACCTCGGATCTAAGTACCTTGCCCACCATTCTGTCCTCATTCATTCTACACACATGTCCAAACCATTTTAGCACACCTTCCTCTGCTCTAGCAATTAAACCCCTCTTCCATTTACACATCTCTCTTATTCTGTCATTTCTAATCCTATCCATCCTTCTTACTTTACATATCGCTCTCAAACCTTTCATCTCAAAGACATTCAAACTTTTCCTCGCTCTAGCACTTAACATCCATGTTTCACATCCATACATTACAGAAGGTAAGCACATACATTCAAACATTCTTATCTTTATTTCTTTTGAAATTTTTCCTTTCTTCAATACTTCTCTTAGACCCCCCCAACACTTTCATTCCCTCTACCACTCTATTCTTTATTTCTTTTTCCGTCCCACCCTTACCTTCCACCAACATTCTTAGATATTTGAATTCATTCACCTCCTCAAGTTTCCTTTCCCCCACTTCTACACCCCCCCAATCCTCCCTCCACATCTCTTCATCCCCACCTCCAATCCTCATAACTTTACTCTTCCCTGGATTGACTTTCAATCTCATATTTACACATTTCCTCTCAAACTCTCTCACAAGTGTTCTCAACTTTTCTTCAGAATCTGCCACCAACACCGCATCATCTGCAAAAAGTAAAACATTCACATCCCATTCACCCTCCATGTTACTCAACCTAATGCCCTTCCCTTCTCTCTCCATTTCCCTGACTACACCATCCATCAATAGATTGAATAGCCATGGCGACATAACACACCCCTGTCTCAATCCCACTCCTATGCTAAACCAGTCTGAAAGTTCTCTCTTCACCCTCACTCTTGATCTACAATTTGCATAAAAAGCTTTCACCCCCTTCAGTAATTTCCCTTTCAACCCCCTTTCCATTAATATTTCGAATAGCTTTCTCCTGCATACTCTATCATATGCTTTTTCTAAATCCAGAAAACATACATACCCCATTTTATTTTTTTTCACGCAATTTCTCTGTAATCAATCTCAGTGTGAATACCTGGTCCACACACCCCCTACCCTCCCTAAAACCCCCTTGTTCCTCACCCATTCCCTCACTTGTCAATTCTTTCATTCTCCTCACTAACACCTTCGCATAAATCTTTCCAATCACGCTCAGCAGACTAATCCCCCTATAATTTTTACACACCATCTTATCACCTTTTCCTTTGTATATGGGTACAATGCAGGAGTCCTGCCACTCCTGAGGCACTCTCCCTTCTCTCCAACACACATTAAACAATCTCACCAACCAGTAAATCAACTCTCTAGGTCCTTCTTTTATCATCTCTCCGTATATACCATCCATTCCTGCAGATTTTCCTTTCTTTACCTTTCTCACCGCTACTTCCACCTCTCTTTACTAATATTTATCTCCTGATCCTCGATAACTGCTTCTCCATCATTTTCTACCCCTCCCCCATTACTAATCTCTAACCCTTCATATATATATATATATATATATATATATATATAATATATATATATATATATATATATATATATATATATATAATATATATATATATATATATATATATATATATATATATATATATATATATTTATTATAATTACCGTGTCCCACTTAGCTGCCTGATGGAGTTGGTCACAAAAACTATTTGTAATGTTCCTGCTATCGCACATGGAAGAGCAGAAAGGAGGGGGGGGGGGGGTATTATTATTTTTTTAAATGAATTGAAGGCATTATTTGGATTTCTTAAATAAATTATTCCGCATACTTTTTTATTTCCCTATTTAAATTTTTAAGAAACTCGATAATTACATGTTTCTTGTCTCAACTTAGTGTAATTTTAAAAAGTGTTATATATATATATAATATATATATATATATATATATATATATATAATATATATATATATATATATATATTATATATATATATATATATATATAATATATAATACACGCACACACTTCCGCTCCCAGGAAAGTCTCAGTCTGTCAGCGGGATCAGCATACGTCTCCACTTCGGTATGTCTTGTACCGACGAGTTT
>SEYY01000290.1:62527-67527 GCA_009176605.1 Armadillidium nasatum
AAATATATATATTTTTATTATTATTGTTTGGAATTATTAAATATTCTCAATTTAGTAAACTGCAAATTTATATTATATATTATATATATAAATATATATATATATATATATATATATATATATATAATATATATATATATATATATATATATATATATATATATATATATATATATATATATATATATATATATATTACTTATTAGTTATTGTTTATAATTGTTTTTCATTTACTTATTTTTATTATTATTATTATTAATTATTATTATTAAATAAATAAATAAATAATTAAATAAATAAAAAGTTTAGAATTTAAATAAACGTAATTTCCCCTCAACAAATAGACATTTATTTTCCTATATTACATTGCCTTGTCTAATAAATTTACAAAAGCTTCTCGTTCTTTTTATTTTAATTGATTTTATGTACAAAATTCAAAATATTTTTTGAATGTTTTTTTTTTTTTTTTCCGTTTTTTTAACTTTGAATAGAGAAAAATAATGTTTAAAAATTTTCTTATAATTCAGAACTGCTAAGCAATATGAATGGTCTTTTAAGACGAAAAATTACCTGAGTCATCGAAAAGAAAATTCTATGCAAATGGGCGTGGTTTAATTAGTTAATACAAGTACTTAAAATAATTGGGAACGTTGAGAGAAAGGAGGGGTAGAGGGAAGAGGAGAGAGATTAAGATTAAGGGAGGAGAGCGGAAAGAGAGAGAGAGGTTATTATTTGAAAAAGAACATGTTTAAGCAAACACGGTATTTCCTACAATAAAGAAGCTTCACTCAGTTTAATAATAATAATAATAATAATAATAATAATAATAATAATAATAATAATAATATTTTAGATAATATTCAAATGTGCAAAAATTCTTTTAATTAAAATTACTAACATGAGTAGGAACCGACCGGGGCAAGATTTTCTAGGGCTTTGTGTCATTAAAAATGGCCGAGGCTGGGACCGGAACTGGGACTGGGACCGGGACCCCGGTCGGTCCATAAACATCAGCAATTTATTAATGTGTCAAAGTTTTCTGTGTTGGGTTTGTGGAGAGGAAGAGAGTGAGTGGGATATATTATTCTTGATTTAGATTTCAAACTTCATTACTATAAATCGTATCTCATGCAAAAGATAAACAATAACAATAATTTTCAGCGAATGCTTCCACCCACAAACCAAGAAACTCAAACACACACACACATACTATTTATAATTTCTGAAAACGATAACTGTTATCTAGCTATTCACCTCAAGGATGCTGCTTTCAGGAGTAACTGGTTTTCTAACTCCTGACACTCATGCAACTTATAACCATCTTAAACCAATTGGTTGCATATCTTTTCCGATGAGAAGGGATGATGAATCACTTTCTAAACAGTCTCATTCTTCCTCTTGTCCAACTCTGACACCAGACTTAACTAACCTTTGTACTCAAATTTACAAGTACTCTATAGGTAAAGTCTGGAACACACCTCCTTTATCTATTTTCAAAACTTCTTTTGACTTGCAGACCTTCAACCACCGTGTAACAATATATATATATATATATATATATATATATATATATATATATATATAATATATATATATATATATATATATATATATATATATATATAATATATATATATATATATATATATATATATATATATATATATATATATATTATATATATATATATATATATAATTATAGTAAATTAGTTTATTGTATTATTCAGCAAAATTTAGTATAACAAGCTCGTTCCGGCTGATTATTATACTATATATATATATATATATATATATATATATATATATATATATATATATATATATATATATATATATATATATATATATATATATATATATATATATATATATATATATATATATATATATATATATATATATATATATATATATATATATATATATATATATATATATATATATATATATATATATATATATATATTTAGCGTTTTAAAATTTCTATTTCCTGACATAGATATTATTTACGCTTTTTTTTGCTTGTTTGTTCGTTTGTTTGTTTGTCTGTTTGATTGTTTGGCTGTTTGTTTGTTTGTCTGTTTGATTTTTTGTCAGGATTTGATTGTTCGTCTTTTTTTTTTTTTTTTTTTTTTTTTTTTTTTTTTTTTTTACACATCACCACCACTCACGGGCAAAGCCCTATTCAAGGAGGGGGTGTTAAAAGAATAAAAATGAAAGTAAATAGAGTACAAAATCCAGAAAATAAAAACCACCCCTACAGTACCCACCTAACGCAAATTTCTCAGGTGGGCGCAGACGCGGGCTTTAAAGAAATTGAGATTAAATGCAGAGGGAAATACAGAAGATGGAAGAGAGTTCCACAAGACAGAGGTGACAGGAAAGAAAGAGGCACCACAGCGGACAAGCCTGGAGTTGCCTATGTCCACGCAAAATTGATGCGCGGACATTGCACCCCTTGTGCTGCGAGGACGCCGTAAAGGTGGAGGCACACGGGTGGATAGTTCCCTCGAGCATTTGCCACTGTAGTACCTATAGAAAAGTGACAAGGCACCAACATCACGTCGCAAAGATAAAGAATCAAGAGAATTAGAAAGAGCGGGACAGTTTATAAGTCTTTTAGCCTTTGACTCAACCCTATCCAAAAGACGGGTGAAACCTGAGCCACCCCAGATATGAGAGCAGTACTCCATACAAGGGCGGATGAGACCCCTGTATAATTGGAGTAACTGCGAGGAAGAAAAAAATTCTCGCAGTCTAAACAGAACTCCCAGCTTCTTTGAGGCCGCCCTAGCAACCATTGTGATATGAGGTTTCCAAGACATTTTTTTGTTTATGTGAAGGCCAAGGATGTTTATATTGTCAACAGGAGAGACGGAAGAACCATCGAAAGAAATAGAAAAGTTAGGAGGTGTCTTTGAGAGAGAGATTTCTAGAAGTTGAGTTTTTAAAGAGTTGAATTTCACAAGGTTGAGACGACCCCACTGGGAAATTCTATCCAGATCTGCAAGAATGGAATCGGAAAGATGTAGACGAGAAGCAACTCTAGATGCAAAGGAAGGAGCAGATTTGAAATGAGTAGAAGAATGGAGGGTTGAGTCATCGGCATATGAATGTATAGGGTTAGATGAACAGCTGAGAAGATCATTAATGAAAAGTAAGAATAGAATAGGAGACAAGACAGAACCCTGAGGAACACCACTGTTGACAGGAAAGGAAGAAGAAGTCGCTCCATCAACAACAGCAGAAATGGAACGATTAGAAAGAAAACTAGACATAAGTAAGCAAAGAGAAGGAGGAAACCCAAAGGAGGGGAGCTTGGAAAGCAGTGACGCATGCCATACCCGGTCAAACGCCTTAGATATGTCAAGCGCCACCACGCAAGTCTCCCCATGGTCCTCTAAGGGCAGAAGACCATAGATCTGTGAGATAGGAAAGTATATCACCAGTAGACCTCGAACGACGAAAGCCATACTGATGATCAGAAAGAAGGGAATGAGATTCCAGATGATCTAAGAAGTGAGAGTTAAGAAGGGTTTCAAAGACCTTAGACAGAATACAAGTGAGAGCTATAGGGCGATAGTTGGAAGGATCAGAGCGGCTACCTTTCTTCGGAATAGGTTGGACTATTGCGCGCTTCCAACACTGAGGGAAAGTACTAGTATTGAGGCATAGAGAGAAAAAGTTGAACGAGGGACGGAGCCAGCTCAGAGGCACACTCCCTTAAAACTCGGGGAGGAATGCCATCCGGGCCGCTTGCCTTCCTAATGTTCATAGACTTCAGAAGCCCATGCACCTGGTCAAATGTAATCACAGGTAAAGGCATGGGACCTCTGAGAGGAGAAGAAGTAGGAGGAGGATTGCCGGAGTCGTCCAGGGTAGAATTAGAGGAGAATAGGAGGCCGAAGAGATTAGCCTTTTCAGTTGGAGTGTTAGCAACAGAACCATCAGAGCGAATAAGAGGAGGAAAGGAAGATTTACAGAAATTGTTGGAGATGTTTTTGGCAAGAGTCCAGAAAGATTTTTCAGTAGGAGAATTTAGGAGCTCAGCACACCTTCGTTTGGTGAAAGTCTGCTTTGCTCGTCGAAGAATATCCCTGCAACGATTCCGATCTGAATGAAAATTAGCTAGAGTGATAGGAGAAGGAGAATTTTTCCACTGTCGATACGCAATGTCTCTAGCCTGAATGGCACGAGAACAAGCACGATCGAACCATGGATTTTGAGGAGAGAAGGATTTAGTTGAAGAAGGAATGAACCTGCTCATCCCGTCTGTTTGCTAGTTACAATCGTGATTGTGTGTGTAAAATCGCTGGTGTGCGCAGGCGTGGATTCTCTATTGACTTTACCAATGTCCGTGGCTTACGCTCTAATTTAGCCTCTGTGGAATACCACCACTCTAACTCTCGTCCTAACCTTTGCTATTATCTGAGCCCCAGATACCTAAGAATTCCTCCTCTAACTTTTTTAATATATCCAACTATAACTTATTTTATAATTTCCGTTCTAAGGGTGAAGTATGTGTCTATGTAAACAGTAACACTCCAGCAACACGTCTTGTGAATCTTGAATCCCCTAACTTCGATGTTCTGTGGCTTAAAATCTTTCTTCCTACAACTTCAATAATCTTGTGCTTCTGCTGCTGCTCTCCTAATTGAACACTCTAACTGAAAAGGCCTCTTTGGCCTCCTGTTCTCCTTTAATTTAACCCTGGATGACTCCGGTAATCTTACTCCTACTTCTTCTTCTCTCAGAGGTCCCATGTCTTTACCTGTGATTACATTTGATCAGGTGCATGGGCCTCTGAAATCTATGAACGTAAGGAAGGCAAGCGGCCCGGATGGCATTCCTCCCCGAGTTTTAAAGGAGTGTGCTTCTGAGCTGGCTCCTTCCCTCGTTCATCTATACTCTCTATGCCTCAATACTAATAGTTTTCCTCAGTGTTGAAAGCACACATTGGTCCAGCCTATTCCGAAGAAGGGTACTACAATGGCAGGT
>SEYY01000290.1:72527-80027 GCA_009176605.1 Armadillidium nasatum
AAAGATTATTGCATTTTTTACGGAGAAAGGAGTTTTTAGTGTTACGAAGGATAGATTTTGCACGATTCCGGGATGAAATATAAGTAGCGTGAGTTTCAGGAGTTTGAAGACGACGGTAATCCCTGAAGGCAGCATCCCTGCGGCGGATAGCACGAGAACAAGCAGAGTTAAACCAAGGTTTGTTAGGTTTAGTAGAAGGGAAAGAATATGGAATGTATGCCTCCATGCCAGAGAGAATCACCTCGGTAATGCGTTCTGCACACTCCGAGGGACCCCTCCCACGGAAGCAATAATCATTCCACGGAAAATCAAAGAAGTACGACCGTAGAAGGGGGTCTTTCCTGCGGAAGACTTGAAGAGATAGAAGAGGATACAGAGATAAGAAGATGATCGGAGGAACCCAGAGGAGGAAAGAGTTTAACAGTATAAGGAGAAGGATTAGAAGTTAGGAAAAGGTCTAGAACGTTGGGTTCATCTCCAAGACGATCAGGGATACGAGTAGGGAGCTGCACCAACTGCTCAAGGTCGTTTTGGATAGCGAAAAGGAAGGCACGTTCACCAGCTGTATCATGAGAACTAGAAGAAAGCCATTGGCGGTGGTGAACATTGAAATCACCTAATATGATGATTTCAGAGAAAGGAGAAGAAGAGAGAATGTGCTCTATTTTGGAGTTTAAATAGTCGAAGAATTTTGCATAGTCAGTAGAATTAGGAGATAAATAAACTGAACAAATGAATTTAGTCGTAGAGTGGCAAGAGAGCCTAAGCCATAAGGTGGAAAATTCGGAAGACTCCAAATTAGAGACACGAGAACAAACGACATCGTTGCGCACATATGCACAACAACCGCCTTTGGCTGAAAATTGAGGATAGAGACAGTAGGAGGAAACAGAATAGGGTTTGCTATCAGAACGCTCATACATCTGAGTTTCGGTCAAGAATAAGAGGTGAGGTCTAGAAGAAGAGAGGTGATGTTCAACAAAGTGGAAACTAGAGTGCAGACCGCGAATGTTGCAGAAATTAATGAAAAAAAATTAAAAACCTTGCCACGTCTTTTACTATTTTTACAGGTTTAAAATATTTCGGTATAAAATGCGATACCGGAACTTAAAGTGAGGGGTGGATGAGGGGTGCATTCTTTGGATGACGTCTCTTCAAGCATCTCCGAGGTAGCTTTAATATAATTGGAACTTGTGTAGATGGATTGCTTACTAAATGTGAGGGTTTTTTGACAATTTCCTTTGCTTTGAGGGTAAATTCTATTATATATATATATATATATATATATATATATATATATATATATATATATATATATATATATATATATATATATATATATATATATATATATATATATATATATATATATATATATATATATATATATATATATATATATATATATATATATATATATATATATATATATATATATCATACAGATTCAATATTGATATTATCCAATATACGTAATTTTAAATCGTATATTTATTATTAAAAAAAAAATTTAATTTAAAATTTAATATAGTTTTAAAATTTTAAATTAAGATGAGAAAAAATAATTTTTTGCTTTAGAAATAGGAATTCTATTTTAATCGTTGATGGTTCGTACTTGCCATTAATTAAAGATGAAGGAACAACTCGACACACAACATAACAACATCAACACAATCACAAAAAATAGAAATTAATACCCAATGAAGCTTTGATTCTTTGGAAATTATTATTATGATTATTATTATTATTATTATTATTATTATTATTATTATTATTATTATTATTATTATTAATTATAATTATTGAGCGATTATATTTATTTTCATTTTATTAATATTATATTCTTATTAGTAGTAGTATGTTTTTATTATTATTAGTCATTATTAATGTCATTATTATTATTACTTATTTTTATTGTTATTATTATTATTATTATTTTTAGTATTACTAGGCATTTATTTATATTTTTATTTTATTATTATTATATTATTTAATATGCTTCTTTAAGCTTTTTTATTACTTATATTTATCTTCAGAAATGTTAGTCAGAAATAGTATTTTTAAAATGTGTTTTGATATTTTAAATACTTCGAAGAATCAATTGAAAATTGCAGTCTTTTTCTTGAAGGAAAAAAAATGAGTCGTTAATATTCCTTATGAAGATCTGTTTACAAAAATGTCTAAAATTAGAAATACTAAAACTATTTTTCAAATTGGTTAGCCAACCCAACAAAAAAAACTTTTAAGTAAAGAGGAGAGAGAATATGGAAAATAAAATATTTCTAAGAAAATTTTCCTTCATAGTCCGATCACCCTGTTAATAATGCCAGTGTAGAGTGAAATGAAATCTTTGTGATTTGCAGTGTATTCTATTCATGGTTTCAGAAGGGTGGGATTCATTGCACATAATTTTTCTCGATTGGGATGAACTCCAAAAGAAATTATGTTTAATACCATTGGCAGTTATTAAATATGCTTTTACTTCTTGGGGGAATATTTAAAGAATGTGACATTCAATGATAGTCTAATAGACATCTAAACTCTTAAAGGAAGTGTACTTTATGATAGTGGAAAGTGAATGTTTAACTTCGATGTGCATGACTTACGTCGACAATTTGTTTGTGATCGAATGAAGAATACTTAAGAGATGTATACTTCAGAATGAAAATAACAGTCCATTGTATACGATCTCATGCTTATAAATTTTTAATTAGCATTCTCATTCTCTGTTCAATAACTTTGTATTTCAATCTCTCTATTCCATTGGACACTGTGTACAGTTTTCAGGACTGATGAGTCGGTAAATTTATTTGGTAGCTCAAACTCCAACTGAAAATTTCTTTATTTTATGGGAAAAATTTTTTTTTCGCTCTGACTCAATCGAAAAATAATACAAATTTTTCCTTGCCCTCAGCTCCACCCAAAGCATTACGACACCACTCCTCCGTAACTCTGATATTAACTATATTAATTGGTTTTATTTTCTTTATGTTCGAGTTTTCATGAAATACTTTTACTTTGTAATGTTGAGATACTGGATATTTAACTTCACATAAAGCGAAAATAATAGAGTAAAAGCAA
Organism: Armadillidium nasatum; assembly: GCA_009176605.1. Taxonomy (NCBI): domain Eukaryota; kingdom Metazoa; phylum Arthropoda; class Malacostraca; order Isopoda; family Armadillidiidae; genus Armadillidium; species Armadillidium nasatum. The sequence continues at coordinate 75,609 of SEYY01000290.1, forward strand.
AGTTTACTTTATATTATTATAGTAAACTTTGGTAAAAATATATATAACCCACAGTTAGAAAATGAAAGGGATTCTCATTACAAAATCGCAACCTATACACACACACACACACCACACACACACACACACACACACACACACATATATATATATATATATATATATATATATATATATATATATATATATATATATATATATATATATATATATATATATATATATATATATATATATATATATAATATATATATATATATATATAATATATATATATATATAATATATATATATATATATATATATATATATAATTGAGAACACTTAGTATATGCATTATTTATTAAACAAATTCCTTGGAGACTACCTGAATATTAACGATAATCGATCCTTTGTTGATCCACTGAGAAATCCCTTCAACGCAACTGCTTTTTTTTTTTATGACTCTATTTGAATGGGTCTTCCTTTTTTCAGGAAACGCTAAAAGGAAGAAAGGAAGGATGTGATGAAATATGATAAGGATATATTAAGGACATACATGAGAATGGGAGTAACGTTAATATTGAATAAATATAAGACGCAAGAAAAATATTTGAAAATAGAATAATTGATGGAATATATAATTGATTGAAAAGAGTAATGGGTTGAATAAAAAAAATTAATTGAATGAATTAAAATCGATTGCATAAATAATTGATAGAATAGTGTTATTAATTAAATAGGTAATTGATTGAATTATGTAATAGATTGAATGAAGAAATTAAATGAAACGCTTAATTCTGTAATATATACAAAGAATAAAATAAATATTTATATATTATATATATATATATATATATATATATATATATATATATATATATATATATATATATATATATATATATAATATATATATATATATATATATATATATATATATATATATATATATATATATATATATATATATATATATATATAATATTATATATATATTATATATATAATATATATAATATATATATATTGATTTACTTATTAAATAGGGTTTGTTCTTTAATAAATAATAGTAATATGATAAGAGTTAAAGTCTCCAGTTATTGAAAGTTAAAAAGAAAAAGCCACAATGACAAAGTTAATTAAATTTAAGAATTTTCTTTTTCTTTTTTTTAATGATAGAAAAGAATAAATTCTCATTTTTCCATTTATAGGATAGTGAATTCTCTTTATAGGAAGATCAACAACTCTCCTCTTTATAGGATAATGAAAAAAAAAAAATCCTTTTCATAGGAAAATATAAGGGCATAACGTATTACAAAATGTGGATGGCTTTAGTTTTCCTTCTACGAGAGAATATATTTTTAAAAATTTCCTTTTTTGTGTGTGTGTGCGTGCGTGCGTGTACGTGTGTGTGCGTGTGTGTTTGTGTTGTGTGGTTAAAATAAAACAAAGGAAGGCTTTTGTAAGAGGCTTTATGTTTCAATTTTCATTTATTATTTTTTCTTTGTAAAATTTTAACGTGCTTTAAAGCTATTATGACTGGTTATATATATATATATATAATATTATTATATTATTTATATATTATATATATTATTATATATATATATATATGTATTATATATATATATATATTATATAATATATATATATATATATATATATATATATATATTTATATATATATATATATATATTTGTTATTTTTCTTATTTCTCTAGAGTATATTCCAAAATTTTTCTTATTGCTCCCAATATTTTATCTTTTGTCAATATTTCTTTCCATAGGTTTTTCTTCTCTTAATCTTCTCTCTTAATCTCTCTCTCTTCTCTTCATCTCTCTCTTCTTTTTTCTCTCTCTCTACTCCTCTCCTCTCCCTCTCTGAAGTTTTTTCTCTCTTTTTCCTCTTGAAGAAATGTCATTTTCACTTTGGTCATGAATCAGAAAAGCAATTCTTAATGCTGAGGAATGAAAGGACTGACTTGGAGTCAAAAGAATAGAAAAACCCGCGGGAAAAATACGCGCCAAAAGAAAATATTTTGGAATGGGAAATAAGATTGTTGATTAGCGCGCGAAAGCTTATCATTGGTGAGGTGAAATTTTTTTTTCTTTCTTTCTTTTTTTTCACCTTTCTTTCTTTCCAAAATTTTTATTTTTGAAAATAAAAATTACATTTTTTCCTTAAATTTTTGAGTGAATATTTTGAATTTAACTTTGAATAACTTAAAAAGCGTTGTTTCAATTTGACCTTTTTTTTTCCTATTTTGTTATTTATGGTTCATGTTAAATATATTTTCCTATGTTTAACGACTTTGTCGTCATTTCTTCAGTTTATGTCTTCTTTTATGTGCTAATTTTGGCATCTCATAAATCTTCACTTTTTTTTTGTATCTTTTGATTTGGTGGAGCCTTTGTTTTATAACATTGTTGAAGAGGAATTCTATTCTTTCTAATATTTTTTTTTTTTTTTTAGAATTTTAAATTTTACTGCATAAATTTAATTAATTTCAAAATTACGATTTTTTGTCCTACAAAAAAATTATCGTTCAAATTTAAATTTAAATAAATAAATCAAATAAATAGTAAAAATGTCAAATATTGAGGAAACAAAATAGATATGGCTTACCTTTCATAAAAATGAGACAGGAAAATATTGTATTGTAAAAAAGAAATCCTGTCTGCATGCTGAAAATGTGCTGATTTGGTGGGAAAAAATCCATTGCCTTGATATTTTTCTATTTTTATACTTAAATATCTTAGCGTAATATTTTTCTTCCAAAATATAATTTATTTTTATATAATATTGTAAAGAAAAGAGAGAGATAGAAAGGAGGAGAGTAAAGGTGTATATATATATAATATATATATATATATATATATATATATATATATATATATATATATATATATATATATATATATATATAATATATATATATATATATATATATATATATATATATATATATAAGTAGTATAGTTTGCACTTTTGTAGGGTGCAGGATTTATGGGACGAACTTTTGACTTAAAAAAAAAATAAAAGCTTAACGGGATTTTGATTTGCCATTGCAAATCACTCCGCCCAAATTAACCTCATGCTCTTTTCTGACTCCTTTTTTTTTGGGGGGGGGGGTTCAATCCATCGAAATTAACCTCAAACCGGGGAAAGGAGCCCCTGGGGGGCCCCGTGAACCTCCTAAAATCGGTATCAGAAGGTTACCTGAATTTGCAGAATTGCTACGTTCACCTCACTTTCTTTCCTGGCCTTTCTTTTGCGGTTCGAATCGGGGGGGGAGGGGACCGCGGTGGTTCGTGAACCGAATATATATATATATATATATATATATATATATATATATATATATATATATATATATATATATATATATATATATAATATATATATATATAATATATATTAATATTTTGAATGTAATTTAATTTAGATTTTTAATTTTTTTTTTTAAAACACTTTTTTTTGGTGTGTATTTAATCCACTACTTTGAGTTGGTTGTAATCACTTGTTTTTTGGTTAGATGCAGAGAGTGGGGTAAAACTATAAAAATTAGAGCACTGACGGGTAAAAGTTTTTTTTTTCCTATAAACCGATCATGGGAACTCTTCCGAGTTCCATTTAATTTCAATATTTCCATTGAAATATTGATATTGAGATATAAGGCGCAAACATAATAAATGAAAATGCAGTACCTACAGATTATTATTAAAAGCACAAAAGAAATCATGCACTTCTGTTTGTGTAAATTAGGTGTAGAACAGTTGTGTTATTAAGATAAACATCCTGTATATGTGGTTTAGAAAGAAGTGGCAAAAATAAGACCCAAGTGAAAGTGCATCATCACTCCGTCCAACTGCTGCTATAAATTACCGTCAGGGATAGCATAGGTTAAGTGGACGACTGAGAATCAGTGGAGGAGGTATGCGACGAGAGAGTTCAGAAGATCAGTGTCTAATATAATAGCGAAAGTATAGAGATAGTGCTCAACAATTCGACTGACAGAAAGAAACTGGAAAGAATAAGTGAGAACGAAAGAGATGACAAGACGAAAAGCACCAAACCACTTTTCAAGGAGAACTGTATGAGTGGAACCACCCCAGATGTGTGATGCGTACTCCATACAGGGGCGAAAAACACCCTTATAAAGAGCAAGTAACTGGGGTGGAATGAAGAAATCCTGAAGGCTCCTCAGAACATCTAACCTCTCAGAAGCTTGTTTAGAAAGAGAAGTAATGTGATTTTTCCTCCAAATATCACGAAAAAAAGAAACACCGAGAATATTAAGGAGTGATGAAGGTTTGAGTTGTGTGTTGTCGAAGAAGATATAGTTGAGTGGAAGGTTGTGTCGAGTAGAGAGATGGAGAAACTGAGTTTTTGAGATATTGAGATCAACCATTTTTTCTCTGCCCTAATTTGAAATA
>SEYY01000290.1:85027-90027 GCA_009176605.1 Armadillidium nasatum
CTAATGATAATACAAAAAATGTAATAATAATAAAAATAATAATAAATAATAATAATAAGATAATAATAATAATATAATAATAATAATAATAAAATATAATAATAATAATAATAAATAATAGTAAAAATAGTAGTAATATATAATAATAGTGGATCAATACGAATTTATGTACATTTTTTTAATTTTGCGCGCATATGATTTTATTGATCTTTCATTTTTTTGTCATCTGGGAGGTTGTTAAACAGATTGGTGGAGTATAGCTTACTGCTTGTCGTGCTTTAGTGATCTAATAATAATAATAATAATAAATATAATAATAATAATAATAATAAGTAATATAAAATAATAATAATAATAAATAATAATGATAATAATAATAATGAAAAAATAATATAATAATAATAATAATAAGAATAATATTAATAATAATAATAATAATAATAGCAATAATAATATAATAGAAATAATAATAATAATAATAAATAATATATAATAATAATTAATAATAATAAAATAATAATAATATAATAATATATAATAATTATTAATTAATAATATAATTAAAAGGGATCAATAAGAATTAAGTATATTTTTTAATTTTGCGGGCATATGCTTTTATTGATCTTTCAATCTTTATGTCGTTAGGGAGATTATTGAATAGGATTGAAGTAATAGAATGTCACTAATGATAAAAATAAAAAAATATTTGAAGTAGAACAGATATCTGAGGTACGCCAACATTAACAGATTTAAGGGATGAACTGTGGACGTCTAAAACAGCTGTTATAGAACGGCCGGGAAGTATATGAGACAGACAGCCACAGGGAGAAGGATAGATACCGAAAGAGGGAAGTTTAGAAATCAAGTTTTGTGTCATGCGCTATCGAAGCCTTTTTGAAATGTCTTGTGCCACAGCAAAAGATTCACAGAAATGCAATATTGCAAAGTACCAAGAGTCAGAGAAAAGATATAGAGGATCACTAGTAGAGTATTATTTACGAAATTCCACACTCCTTCACTACACTATTCGAAATAAATGTGCTTGATATTTCTTTATTTCAATTCAACATTAATTAAAATAAAACAAATAAAATTCCAAAGTTAGAATTAAAGTAAATATAAGAACAGGAAATGGCAAGTCTTTAGTTTGCAATATTTACACAAAATTTAAGTGAGTGCATGACACCCCTTGTGCTGCGAGGGCGACACAATGGTGGTGGATGTGACAGATCAATTACCTCGAGCACCTGCCATTATAGGACCTGTAGAAAAGAGATTGTGTGCCAAAGTCACGTGGCAGATTCAGATCCATGGGAATTTGAAAGTAGAGGATAATTTATTAGTTTTTTCTCCTTAAACTCAACCCTGTCCAATAGACAGTCTGGACTAGGATATGTTAAGGATATCTTAAACACCATCACACTGGACTCCAAGTACTCCCTAAATGCAGAATATCATAAATCAGTGAAATAGGAGAGTATGTCACTAGTAGATTTCGAGCGTCGAAAGCCATATTGATGATCTGAGAGAAGGAAATAAGATTCCAGATATTCCTTAAAATGAGAATTGACGATAGTTTCAAAAATTTTAAACAATACAAGTGAGATCTTTAGAACAGCAACATTTCTTCGTAAATGACTGAACATATGCGCCATTCCAGCACAGGGGTAAAGTAGTAGTATTAAGGCATAAAGAGAAAAGTTGGAGGACAGACTCTAGCTCAGGCACACACAGACTCTCAAAATACGAGGAGGAATGTTATCCACAGATCTCAGTATCTCATGCATCGGATCATATGTGATTACAGGTAAAAACATAGAACACCTGAGAGGAGGAGTAGGATGGGGGATTGAGTAAACGTGAATTTTGTGAAAAATTATGTTAATAATGACTTGTTGTTGTGTCAGAGTGCAGTCGGGGAGGTCTTTTGAGTTAATCTGAATGGCAGTTGACTATGAGCTTTATCTCTTCGATTTCCTTTTGAACTGTCTTGGCGCAGAGGTAACACTCTGTCTTCCTGTCTTCCCAGCTAAGTGGTTAGGGTTCGAATCTCCATATAGCAGACTTTAATTCTTGCATATATATATATATATATATATATATATATATATATATATATATATATATATATATATATATATATATATATATGTGTGTGTACCTCATCTATCACGAAGGGATTGAAGATGATCCTGAAATTTGACAGTGAATGAATTAGTTATTCATATTTTTATTCATTCTTTTAAAATGAAATGGATTACATACAATAAAAAAACAAAATACATAAGCTCTACCTTTCGAAAAATTTATTATTTTATGCTATATATATATATATATATATATATATATATATATATATATATATATATATATATATATATATATATATATATATATATATATATATATATATATATATATATCTTTTTTTATGACCTCTGGTGGGCAAAAGCCATAGGCCTACCAAGTTACCACCAGAGTTAGGGAACAATCCAGAAATCGAGTCAATTTAAAAGGTCGACATGTCCCGATACACGGCGTTTTAAGGTGTGTAAACCTAGGAAGTTGGAAAAATAGATGAAGGGAGTGTGTTCCAGACTTTAACAGTAGAGTACATGTAAGATTGAGCATATCGATTAAGTCTAGGGGTTTTAGAGTTGGACACAGAAAGGATGAGACTGTGTAGAAAGAGAGTCGTATGAGTGGAACCACCCCAGATGTATGACGCATACTCTATACAGGGGCGAACAAAACCCCTATACAGAGCAAGCAACTGGGGTGGAGTGAAGAAATTCTGAAGGCGCCTCAGAACACCTAACCTCTTAGAAGCTTGTTTAGAGAGAGAAATAATGTGATGTTTCCAAGAAAGATCACGAGAAAAAGAAACACCGAGAATATTAAGGAGAGATGAAGGCTTTTGAGTTGTCTGTTTTCAAAGAAGATATAGTTGTGTGAAAGATTGTGTGGAGTAGAAAGATGGAGAAATTGAGTTTTTGAGGCATTGAAAACGACGTTGTTTTCTCTGCCTCAAATTTGAAATACGGGAAAGTACAGAGGTCAGTTGCTCCAAGGCTATATACCCTCCTTGCATCTATTAATTGCTGTTGGGAGGGGCCGCTTTCAAATTGAAAGGAATAATGCAGGGTGGAGTCATCGGCATAGGAGTGGATAGGAGATGAAATAACAGATAGAAGGTCATTAATGAAAAACAGGAAAAGTGTTGGCGATAGGACAGAACCTTGAAGAACACAACTATTAAAATATTTAAGGGATGAACTGTGGCCGTCTACAACAGCTGCTATAGAACGACCAGAAAGGAAATCAAAAAAGAAAGCTACAGAGAGAAGGATAGATACCGAAAGAGGGAAGTTTGGAAATCGAAGCTTTGTGCCAGACTCTATCGAAATCTTTCGATATGTCTAGCTCGACAGAAAAAGATTCACCGAAATGCCGAAGAGACGAGAACCAAGAATAAGAGAGAAGGGAAAGAAGATCACCAGTAGAGCGTTTCTTACGAAAACCATACTGGCTATCAGGGATAAGATTAGAAGAATTGAGATGTTACCACATCTTCCTGTTAAGGATAGATTCGAAAACTTTAGAAAGAACAGAGGTAAAAGAAATAGGGCGATAGTTAGAGGATTGAGAGGGGTCCCCCTTCTTCGACACAGGCTGAAGAAAGGGATATATATATATATATATATATATATATATATATATATATATATATATATATATATATATATATATATATATATATATATATATATATATATATATATATATATATATATATATATATATATATATATATATATATGAATGAAAATGTAATATTTTTTACTAACGTATGAATGTTGTAATTTCGTTTAAAATATTTTTACATTGGTCATGAGGGCATAACCCTGAAACTCCTTAATCAAAAGAGAATCCAAGTTTAATAATCTATGCAAGGAAAGTAGAAGCTCTTAACTGTGAAAGCCCGTAATAAATTCAAATTTTTCTCTTCTATTTTATTAAGAGAAAGAATGGAGCGGAATTTTAAGTGGAATATCCAGACTATAAATATATTACTCAATCTTAGACGGAAAATATGAAAATTGAAAGGTTGTAAATTTGGAATCTGTAAGGAGAGATGTGGAAGAGTGGGGTTTGGGTTGCTTGATCCAACCCCGCCTCCCTGTCGGAATGACTATGAACTTAAATTTCGTGTACGTATTAAAGTTTGAACATAAAAAGTTTCTTAATTTGCACACATTCGAAAAACCCAGTTATATATTCCTTATTAATAATAGTAGTATGAATTATAATATTAATAATAATAATATAATAATAAGTTATTATTATTTTATTATTATTATTATTATTATTATTATTATTATTATTATTATTATTATTATTATTATTATTATTATTATTAATCAAATAGATTCTCGAAAACGTTTTTATACTTCCTCCTACTTTGGCCAAAATGCTCTAAATTCTTGCACTGCACGTGATACTGTAGAGAGAGAGAGAGAGAGAGAGAGAGAGAGAGAGAGAGAGAGAGAGAGAGAGAGAGAGAGAGAGAGAGAGAGAGAGAGAGAGAGAGAGAGAGAGAGAGAGAGAGAGAGAGAGATTAAAATAGTGATGGAGAGGGAAAGTGAATATATTCTAGAATGTATGAGAGCGAGTAGACAAGTCAGTAAATAAGAATATGCTTGAATAAGAGTGCGTGAGTAAGAGAGAGAGAGAGAGAGAGAGAGAGAGAGAGAGAGAGAGAGAGAGAGATTAAAATAGTGATGGAGAGGGAAAGTGAATATATTCTAGAATGTATGAGAGCGAGTAGACAAGTCAGTAAATAAGAATATGCTTGAATAAGAGTGCGTGAGTAAGAGAGAGAGAGAGAGAGAGAGAGAGAGAGAGAGAGAGCATAGTTATGTTATTAAGCAGAATAAGTTGGCACAGATGTGTAACATTGCAGGAAAACATACAGACAAACGGAAATTTCTTTCAGTATT
>SEYY01000290.1:105027-107527 GCA_009176605.1 Armadillidium nasatum
TCTCAAATTTGTACTGGATCATGTCACTGAGTAAACTGAATGTCAAAAATAGATTGTTTATATTTGTATTTGTATATTTTAAACGATATTCATATGTTTTTAATTATTCAAAGTTCCAAACATTATATTTGCTTATTAGGGTTTAGGAACTGCAGTTGCGTATCTGACCAAGGCATATATATATATATATATAAATATATATATATATATATATATATATATATATATATATATATATATATATATATATATATATATATATATATATATATATAATATATATATATATATATATATATATATTATATATATATATATATAATATATATATATATATATATATAATATATATATATATATATATATTATATAATATATATATTATTGAATAAGGAAATGAAATAGCTTTTCGCTCTTTGTATACATTTCAATATGACTCCTGTTTAAATTGTTCATTGAAAGAGAGAGAGAGAGAGAGAGAGAGAGAGAGAGAAGAGAGACAGAGACAGAGAGAGAGAGAGAGAGAGAGAGAGAGAGAGAGAGAGAGAGAGAGACCCATCTCTATTACCCTTATTCATATCTTATCAAACCCTGTATGAAATTGATAAGAATTCGCTTTCAAATTTCTTTGTAGATTGAATCAAGAACTACTACTACTTCTTCTTCTTCTTCTTTTTCTTTTTTTCTTCTTTATTGAGATATTGCTTTTTTCTTTTCCCTCTCCGTCTTATTTGACAGTTTTCTTTTGAGTTATTTCCTCTTGGTTTATGATGGTTGGGTGATGACGCGATCACAGATTTTCTCTTCCTTATAGACTAAATCCTAAGCCGAAATTTGAAGTTTTTTAATGTATTTCTTTCAACAGACACACGTAAATACACATACTGTACACATACACAGCATATTTATAGGACTTAAACCTAATACATATTTAAATACCGTTTTTTTCTTTTTTCTTTTTATTCTTTCATTTCCATGGTAGAGGGGGTGAGGGTGCAGTAATGGCCATCTTAATTTGATAAAACTGTTTTTCATTTCCTCTCCATGCGAACGTTTTTAGCTTTCATAAAGTGTAACAAACGTTAAAAAAGTGTATATAAAATTTTTTATTTCTTTTGTGTGAAAATTTATAGACCCTCTTAAAAATAGATTTTTTTTTTCCTCGGATATTCGAAAACATTCTTTCTCCTTTCTTCTGTAATTATTTTCCATTGTGTACAACTCAGTAAGTGAAAATAAACTAAAAATAAAGCGTAATAAATATCTGAACAATAAAGCCTTTTGCGATGCTTTTTTTTTAAGATCCGTAAAAATGAAATTGAAAAAAAAAAAAAAAAAAAAAAAAAACCGAGGGAAAAAAAATACTAAAATCATGAAGCTTAATGAGAGCAGCTGCGTTTTAATTTTAGTAATGTATTAAAGTAGGCCCGTACTAATATCGGAGGCTAGGCTTATAATATAATAGACTAGTACCGCAATACGGTCATTGAGGTTATTTTTTATATTATGCTACGGTATTTGTATAGAAGATTTGCCAGAAGGCGCTGAAGTCATTTTCAAAGATAAATATGAGTCTTTTTCTAACAAATTTTTTATTTTTTTTAGCTTTTGTTTTTCAGTATTTTTTATATCGATATTTTTCTTTCCTTTTTCGTTTATTATTATTATTATTATTATTATTATTATTATTATTATTATTATTATTATTATCGTCGGGGAACGACATGAAAATGTGCATTTTTATTCAGATTCCTTTTGTTTTATCATTTGTTTTGTTTTTGTTTTAAAAACTTAATTAAGAATCAGTGAAAACATATAAAGAAAAGAAAGAAGTTTCGTTTTCTTTTCTTTTATTATGTTGGGGTTGAGGAGAGGGAGAAGAGGGGGGGTGAAGGGGTTGAGGATACGGAAACTATTTTCCATTTTTGATATTTTTAAATTTTTATAACTGCAATTTATATATTATATTATATATATATATATATATATATATATATATATATATATATATATATATATATATAATAATATATATATAATATATATATTATATATATATATATAATAATAAAAAAAAAAAAAATTATAATTTTTTTTTTTTTTTTTTTTTTTTTAACTGAAACAAAGAATTTTTAAAAATACAAAAAAACAGTTTGTTTCCCCTCTTTCGTGTGTTTACCTTTAGGCAATATTTTAGCATTTTTTTTTATCTAAAAACTATTTAATTCAGCATATTAATGTTCTTATAACTTTTTTTCTTAAAATATTTAGGTGAAACTTTAATAAAATATTTATTTTCAACACACGCGCATTTTTCCAAATTTTTTCAAAACAAAACAAAACTTTAAATGTTATATATATATAATATAATATATATATATATATATATATATATATAAATATAGATATAATATATATTATATATATATATATATATCATATAACGCTCATTTGCATTTGCTGGACTGTTTAGAATTTTAGTAAAAATTTGCATACATAC
>SEYY01000290.1:115027-120027 GCA_009176605.1 Armadillidium nasatum
GAAGGCAAACATCAGGAAACAGAGGAAAGATGGTAATCTGAGGAGTAAAAAATAAAAACTCAGAAGAAAACTGGATTTAGAGAAGAAAGTTATGAGTGAGGGGAAAAGCATCAATATTCAAGCCAGGATGAATTTATGAATAATAAACGTAAAATTTATAAAATAGTTACTTTTTTTGACATTAAAATAAATAGTAAAATTTAATTTAAATAAGAAAAAACATCATGTGAGGCAACAAAAGTAAAATAAGATGTACTGTTTTATAACTAATATAAACAAAATTAAATATATGCAAATTTCAACTTGAATATTGATTATTTCAAACGTGACTCAGTATGATGACAGAATCATTATGTCTTACAACTAGACTTTTCAATAAGCTGATAGGTTTGGAAAGACCTATCAGCTGTTTGTCTCTTCCCATGTGCCTCCAGAATTATTTGGAGGTTGTGGCGACAGGCCTAGCAAGCCGGCTACCTAAAAAAGAAACCGTTTGAGAAACCAATGCTACCCCTTGGACAGGACAGAATCAAAGATTGACGACCCTGCGCGATAATGGACCACGGAATAGGAAACAATACCAAATCGCAACTATATATGCCAGCACAATCACAGAAAAGGAAGAGGAGGCTGTGGATTTGATGGCAGAGAGAAACTTGGATGTGCTAGGAATTTGCGAGATGAGGTACAAAGGAGGAGTAGTAAAGAAATTACACGATGATTATGTGATAATCTCCAAGGGAAGAGAGGAGGAGAAGAGGTACAGAGTGGCGATCATCATGAGACCAGAGCTGTATAGAAACGTAATGGATACAATGCTAGTAAGTGAAAGAATAATAGCTATGACCTTGAAAATAGAGGGAGAAACGATGAGCATTATTCAAGTGTACGCACCACACCAGGGAAGACCAATGGTAGAGAAGACAGATTTTAGAAACGAACTCCAACAGATTTATGATGCGGTGAGAAGAGAGAAGAAAATAATTTTGGACGATTTGAACACTCATGTATTATTACGTAGAGAAGGGGAGGAGACGGTTCTGGGAATGCATGGAGTAGGAGAGAGAATCATTGAAGGTGAACATCTGATTGATTTTTCCATAAGAAACAATATGGCTATATATATATATATATATATATATATATATATATATATATATATATATATATATATATATATATATATATATATATATATATATATATATATATATATTTATATATTTTTTTAAAAAAAAAAAAAAAAAAAAAAAAAAAAAAATATTTAATTATCATTAAATAAATAAAAAGTATTTTGAGTTATTATTGTGAAATTTAATTAATATATCATATATTATTCAAATAATTAATTATTAACATTTACTTTTTTAGAAAAAAATAAAAATTTAAAAGAAAAGTGAAACATTCTTAGTTAGTAAAATAAAATAATAAAAATAAAAGTTAAAATAAGCATATGAAACTAAAAAAAAAAATATAAAAAAAAAATAATGAAAAAAAAATTTGCATGAAAGAGAAAGAAAAATTAAACCAACAAATTTAAATATTTTTAAAATTTAAATTTTGCCTTTTTTAAAATTTTTGACTTGTTTTTTTTTTTTTTTTTTTTTTTTTTTTTTTTTTTTTTTTTTAGAAGAGTAGAAATTGTGTTTTGGACTCTTTATTCGGAATGGAAATTAGAGGTTTCTCTTTTAGGAGATCAAGACAATTTAAATGTTCAAAGGTATTTTCTCTTGCATAAAATCTCCAATTACTAAGGGATGTTGCCAAAGGAACCGATCTAACAGGCTTACTCACATATACACACTTACACTCTATTACTCCTTTATAATAATATATATATATATATATATATATATATATATATATATATATATATATATATATATATATATATATATATATATATATATAATATATATATATATATATATATATATATATATATATATATATATATATATATTCTAAACCGCTGTGTTTATATCAGAACATGTTGATCTTTGTTCATGATTCTGATAAAGTATTGGTTTCACCATCTTGCCGATATATTTTGGCACTGCTCTTTTCACTTTTCATTCTATATATATATATATATATATATATATATATATATATATATATATATATATTATATATATATATATATTATATATATATATATATATATATATATATATATATATATATATATATATATAATATATATATATATATATATATATATATATATATATATATATATATATATATATATATATATATATATATATATATATATATATATATATATATATATATATATATATATATATATATATATATATATATATATATATATATATATATATATATATATATATATATATATATATATATATATATATATATATATATATATATATATATATATATATATATATATATATATATATATATATATATATATATATATATATATATATATATATATATATATATATATATAATATATATATATATATATATATATATATATATATATATATATATATATATATTATATATATATATATATATGGTGAAAATTTTAGAGGGAATATTTTTTTAGTATGTTTTAATTTAAGAGAAAGTTTCTCGTAGAAAGACTAAGAATTATTCATGGTCAGTGATGGTTTTTCTCAAAGTAAAAGAATTTTAGTAAAAAAATTTTGGTTTTAATTAGTTTACTCTACGCACTCTCTTTAATAGGTAATGAATAAATAATTTAAGAATAAACAAATTTATTATTATTTTTTTTTAAAGAAATTTTTTTTTTTTTTTTTTTTTTATTTTTTTTATTATATTTATATATTATATATTATATATATTATATATATATATATATATATATATATATATATATATATATATATATATATATATATATATATATATATATATATATATAATATATATATCACAAATAAACTATCCCTCTGTCTCTGTGACGTGACGTTGGCTCACTATCTCTTTTCTATAGGTTTTGCAATGGTAATTGCTCGAGGGAATTGACCTCTTTCAATCCACCTCCATTGCGTCGCCCTTGTTGAACAAAGTTTTCTTTGATTTCAAATGAATTTTCTGTGAATATTTGGAAATTGCAGCTTGCCTTCTGTGGTGCCTCCTTTTTTCAAACTACCTCTTCTCTGTGGAAATGCTTTCTATTATCTGATTTTTCCCACATTATTTAATCCTCCTCACTCTAAGTTCTCCTAAGCTCACATAAGAGGTTTGCATTAGGCTCTGGATATAGTGAGTTTCTTTTTGTTTCATATTTCTTCCCCCTCCAATTGAAATGGGCTCTGCCCATAAGTAACGGTAGCTTGTAGATATATATATATATATATATATATATATATATATATATATATATATATATATATATATATATATATATATATATATATATATATATATATATATATATATATATATATATTATATATATATATATATTCATTCTTTTAGCACCTTCCTGATTAAATGTATCATTCACATGAAGGATCGAAAAGATTATCTATTTACTCGTTTCTTTCGTAAGTTAAGTCAAGGTTGGCCAACTTGTATTGTGCCGTACGCCAAATTTTATTGTGAACGAGTTGCCAACGCCAAAAATTGATTTTCTAACAAAAATTTTGACAAAAAAAAATATTCAGAATATAAATAGTGGTTGATGAAAATAATTTTAAACATGCTATATTTGGATTTTTAGCCTGTTTTAACTTGGCAATTTTTTTTTTTATGTAGAACGAATTTTTAAATTCTTCAAATTGCGATAGGACATTCTTGAACTCTGATTACTCTAATTTTATTATAGAAAAAAGGTTATTCATATCGATAACCACTTCCGAGTTAGAGTGCGACCTTTATTATTATTATTATATTATTATTATTATTATTATTATTATTATTATTATTATTATTATTATTTATTATTATTATTATTATTACTATTAATATTATTGTTATTATTATTATTTTCGTAAGGGAACCATGGAAAGAGTTTATAACGTAAGTTGTTGTGCAAAAATTTATGAAACTCACACTAAACACTATTTGGAAGAGGATAAAGGTGATCAAATCATCAAAGGTTTCTCGTCATTATTTGTTTTCTGTAAAAAAAAAAAAAAAAAAAAAAAAATTTAATTGAAATATTGTCCTCCTTCTCCTTTCCTCCTTTTTCTTCTCCAGATTTTTTAAACAAATCTCTTCTCGAGTGCAGAAAATCTCTAAAATATGAGATTCACTTAAATGAAAATCATGAATTCGACTAACGTGTTAAATCTTTAAATATTTTTAGAAATTACTTTAATGTTTTAAAAACTGAAAAAAAATTAAAGAAAAACTTATTACGTATTAGTGGTCATTATATTGGAATTATAGTTAAGGTCATACTAAAAGTAAAGGTCAAATTAAATATATTTTATAAGATCAAACTAAAAATTAAAGTTAAAAAATGTGCTCGTGTTTGTAGACCATTAAAACGATGATTAAATGTTGCATTAGAAATGATGAATGTTTGAGGATTGTTAACAAATTGAGAGAGAAGAGACATACAGACAGACGAGAGAGAGAGATATATATATAGGATATATATATATATATATATATATATATATATATATATATATATATATATATATATATATATATTATATATATATATATATATATATATATATATATATATATATATATATATATATATATATATATATATATATATATATATATATATATATATATATATATATATATATATATATATATATATATATATATAAGTTTTATTATTATAAAAGGCGTGTTAAATTGTTGTATTGTTGTGACTGACTTGTGATTGAAGTGCAAAGCTCTAATGCATCTCATCCATTGATTTAGCTTTGCATGCGATAATGAAATAGAAATTTGGAAACAAATACTAATTATATAAAGTAATAATAATAATAATAATAATAATAATAATAATAATAATTAATAAT
>SEYY01000290.1:125027-130027 GCA_009176605.1 Armadillidium nasatum
TAAAAAAATTTTAAATTTATTAAAATTATATTATTATTTATATATTATATTATATATATATATATAATATATATATATATATATTATATATATATATATATATATATATATATATATATATATATATATATATATATATATATATATATTATATATATATATATATATATATATATATATATATATATATATATATATTATTATATTATATTATATATATTTATATATATATATATATATATATATATAATATATATATATATATATATATATATATATATATATATATATATATATATATATATATATATATATATATATATATATATATATATATATATATATATTATATATATTATATATGCACCGGTGTATTTAATCACTGAATTCTTTAATAGACGATAATACTCGTTTGAAATGTCACATTTTATTATGTAAGTGTAAGAAAAAGATCTAACTTTTTTTTTTTTTTTTTTTTTTATTTATTTTATTTTTTTTTAAAAATTTTTTTTTATTTTTTTTAATTTTTTTTTTTTTTTTTTTTTTTTTTTTTAATTAACTTCCATTTTGTGTTTAATTCCTCGGTTTTATTCATTTAAAGAATGAAGATTATTGAAAACAAATAAATTTTTTTTTTTTTATTCAATTTTGCTCGTTATTATTTACCAAGCGTATTCATAATATTTTTTCCTTTCTTTTTTTACTTACCCTTACTCTATTTTCTTTCTCCTCTCTTTCTATTTTCATAGAAAAGTTTTTCAAAAGAGTTGTTTGGAAAAGACAAAGGGAATGTCTCTATACGTTACATGTCTTGTGTCACTACACATCTTGTCACTGATGTTGCCATGAGAAAAAGAAAAGCTTAAATTGTTGCATTTACTTACTCAAAAAAGAAGTCGATCTGTAAAAGATAAAAAAAAAGTTTCTTCGTTTCAGATTGAACAATCCATCTCATTCTTGACTCAGCTTTGATTAATCTGTGCCAAAGACACTATAATTCAATATTTCTCTCTCCCTTCTCTTTTTTTCCTTTCTCTCTCTCTATCTACCAACCTTTTCTCTTTCTTTTTCTTTCTTTCTCTCTCTCTTTGTCTCTCTACTTTATCACCCTTCTCATTCTCTCATTCAGTTCATTTCATCTCTGTATCTTCCTCCTCTTTTTCTAACCTAAATCTTTTTCTTGGTTTTCCTATTCTTTTTATTTATCTACTTTCCCTCTCTTTGTATTTTTTCTCCCATCCCTCTTTCATTTTTCAAACCCCATCTCTAACTACCCTTATTTTATCTATCTTCTCTCTTCCCTCTTTTTTCCTCTTTCTCCCCATCTCTTTAGCCACTTCTCTTACCTTACTTTAATAATAATAATAATAATAATAATAATAATAATTGTTATTATTATTATTATTATTATTATTATTATTATTATTATTATTATTATTATTATTATTATTATTTTGAGGGAAGGAATTGCAGGAAAAAATTTTTCTCCCAAAAACGTGGTAAATCTGTTAAATTGTTTGATATTTTTAAATTACACTAACGAACATTACTCGTGTTCTTAAGGTTTTAAAACTGGAAGTGTTTTACCGTAATTCTTGTATCTGTTTATGAAATTATTATTCGTTTTCGTGTTTCACATTCAGATTTTGTACAATTTTTCATTTTGTGTAGAAGTGCTTTAATGAAACCTGGAAAAGATTGCTCAGTATTCTTTCTGTTTTTATATTAAAGCCTAAATTTATTCTCTAAAACAGATCGCAGCATTATATGAACAACAAAATATAGGTTTATCTTTTTGTATAATACCTCATTACGCATATATATATTATATATATATATATATATATTATATATATATATATGTGTGTGCGTGTGTTTATGTGCGCAGTGTGTGTGTATGTGTGAGGAAGAGAAATAGATAGACATCAACAGATAATATATAATGTATATTAGCATGTTTTTATATTTTAAAATTAATACTTAAATATTTTCAAAAGTTATTTCCTGAGCGAGAATGGCATGTGTTTACTTCTTATAATATATTATATATATATATATATATATATATATATATATATATATATATATATATATATATATATTATATATATATATATATATATATATATATATATATATATATATATATATATATATATATATATATATATATCAATCTTCCATTGATATCCTTGTTAATAAAAAGAGTTAATAAGATTTATGTGGTTAATATATATGCTTAAATTAAAACTCTTTTCAATATAAAAAAAAATTAAATGTCAGATTTAGCATTTTTCTTAGCTTTTTATGGCAGGTTTTTATTTTGATAGGTTACATTAGTTAAGGTTAGGTTAGTTAGGTTTTGTTAGACTACAAGGGATTTAGATTAGGTTAGGTTAGTTTGGTTAGATTACAAGGAATTTAGTTAGGTTAGTTAGGTTTGGTTAGATTAGAATGGATTTCTAAAAAATATAGGTCAAGCAATTAGTTTTTAAAATAAAAAATAATTTCAATGGCATTTTAAGTGTAAATATATGCTTAAATATATATTTACACACACACATATATATATATATTATATATATATATATATATATATATATATATATATATATATATATATATATATATATATATATATATATATATATATATATATATATATATATATATATATATATATATATATATATATATATATATATATATATATATATATATATATATATATATATATATATATATATATATATATATAAATATATATATATATATATATATAAATATATATATATATATATATATATAATATATATATATATATATATATATATATATATATATATATTATATATATATATATATATATATATATATATATATATATATATATATATATATATACGGTAAGAGAAAGAGAGAAAAAAAAAATACATGTTTTTTGGATTTTTTTTTTAATTTTTAAATCAAAGAACACCGTCAAAATGAGCAGCCATTTATTAATTAAAAAGAAAAACAATATTTTAAGAGTATTTTCTTTGCATAATTGTGTAAGAGCGTGATTAATTATTTAACTTGCGTCCGAATAAAATTTCTTCATTATTTCTGGTGGTTAGCAGAATTATCAATAATTTAATTTGAGAGTAATTCCCTTTATTTCCCATTGCTATTAATTTTCAATGTCTCATTATTATATTATTATTATTATTATTATTATTATTATTATTATTATTATTATTATTATTATTTATTATTATTGAAAATTTTATTATAAATTTTAGATTACAATTATTATTACTATTAACATTATTATTATTACTATTGTCCTTATTATATTATTATTATTATTTTTATTACTTATTATTTTTGAAGTAAATATCATCATTGCTATTATTATTACTAGTATTATCGTAGTAAACATAATATGTAACGTCTCTGTTATTGTTACTTGCATGATCAATATTTCTAGACTTTTGTTACTCTAGAAGTAACCTATCATATTATTGAAATTATTAATATATATATATATATATATATATATATATATATATATTATATATATAATATATATATATATATATATATATATATATATATATATATTATATATTATATATTAATTTAAATGTATTAAACATTGGGCTCAAAGGAAACTGCAGTGTTTTCCACTAGCAGCCCCTTTTCAGAGAACTGGACAGTCACTATATTATTATTATTAAGATTATTATTGAATTTAGTAGTATTGGACCTACTTTTAAACTTTAAACGTGTAAATGTATCATTTCCTGAATAAAGCTTTGTGAATTGTGAATTATTATTGATTACTATTCGTGGCACCATTTCCTTCCTGCATGCATGTATGATTGTGTTAGGTAAAGATATTCATCTAATATTTTCAGCCATGCAAAGGATAAGAAAACAGTGATATTGGAGGTTCCCAGCCTCTAGTACCGCTTAAAATGACAACTCTCCAAATGGTCCAACTTCGACATATATATATATATATATATATATATATATATATATATATATATATATATATATATATATATATATATATATATATATATATATATATATATTATATATATATATATATATATATATATATATATATATATATATATATATATATATATATATATATATATATATATATATATATATATATATATATATATATATATATATATATATATATTTATATATATATATATAATATTATTATAATATTTAATAATTCGTTTGACAGCCGTTTTTTGAAATTTTGATTACTTAATTATTTTTTTATTCTTTTTATAACTTTTTAATCACATTCAGAAAAAAATTCGAATTTCAAAAACTAAAATTATTTTTTGAATGATAAGAATGAACTTTCAATTTCAGATTCGAATTATATTATATATATATATTATATATATATATATATATATATATATATATATATATATATATATATATATATATATATATATATATATATATATATATATATATATATATATATATATATATATATATATATATATATATATATATATATACTATATATATATATATATATATATATATATATATATATATATATATATATATATATATATATATATATATATATATATATATATATATATATATATATATATATATATATATATATATATATATATATATATATATATATATATATATATATATATATATATATATATATATATATATATATATATATATATATATATATATATATATATATATATATATATAGCCTCTAATCGTAAAAGGCGAAAGTTGTAGAGGGTTGGGGAAATCCCGTTCCTTATTGAAGTTAATTCTCGATATGTCCCGATATACAACCTTTAAAAGCAAGCAAATCGAAAAAAGTGAAGTAATAGAGGATGTAAGAGTGTTCCTTATTTCACGAGGAGAGATTTCTGAGAATGAGGATAGCGATTAAATGTCAGGTCCGAGAACTGGAGAAACTTTTAAAAGACGAATCA
>SEYY01000290.1:132527-137527 GCA_009176605.1 Armadillidium nasatum
TAATGGATGGGCATAGCGTAGGGAAATTTTCGAAAAGAGAGAGGTAGTTTGAAAATTTTTGTTATAAAAAATTAAATAAATATTAATTAAAAATATAAAAAAAATAAAAAGTGAGTTTTGTGCAAGTGAGGATGAATATTTTTGAGTGAAGATTTTTTTTGATTTATTTAACCAATAAAAAACAAATCCTATGATGGTTAATATTTTTTCTATACCATAGTAAAAATAGAATTAAAAATACAGTAATTTAGATCAACACTATAAATTTAGGACATCCATATTATTGTCCCCAAAAAAAAGTAAAATAATTATAATGTGGCTTTGAAAATAAAAAAGAATATTTTGATAATCACTTATTTTTAAATTACTTTTTATTTATTTTCTTTATAAAATGTTTTACAGGAAAAAAATATTATTTTATTCCAAAAATTGCTTAATTAACAACTTGGTAATTTTATTTTCAAAATTCGTAATTGAAGAGAACGATTCTATTACTCCCAATTGGAAAGGAGTTGACAAATTTGGAATTCTTATTAACCAATCAAAACGTTGTTTACATTTCGACTTTTTGAGTCACCGGAAAATAAGATAAATATTTATAATATTTATGTTTTATTAAGAATATAGCTATTTAGTGAATAAAATTTTTTTTTTTTATATATAAAATTTACTTTTACAAAATGTTTGTAAAAAAAAATTTTATATATAAAATTTACTTTTACAAAATGTTTGTAAAAAAATAAGCGTAATTGTTTTTCTTTTTTTTTAAGTATTTTAATTTTATTGAATTTCAAGTATAACAGAAAAGTTTACCCTTAAAATTTTACTTTATAAAATTTTCTATATTTTAGGGTTGACGTTGATAAAAGTATATTAATTCTTTGATTAATTGATATATATATATATATATATATATATATATATATATATATATATATATATATATATATATATATATATATATATATATATATATATATATATATATATATATATATATATATATATATATATATATATATATATATAAATCTTACATTTATAGATGCAGTGATGTATTTGTCAGAGGACAACCTGTTTGTCTTGAAGGATATTGTTTTATATTTCTATTAAAACATTTAATATTTACAGAAGTAAATATAAAATGTTTAAGTAGAAATGTTACATTAGTTAATTAGTTACCATAAAAAAAAAATTTATTTGAAATTAACATAAAATCAAAGAAGTTATTACAATATTTTTGAATGAAAATTTCTATTTTAAATGTATTATGAAAGTAAAAGGTAATTAAATAATAATAATAATAATAATAATTATTATTATTATTATTATTATTATTATTATTATTTATTATTATGATTAATATTATATATTATTATTATTATTATTATTATTATTATTATTATTATTATTATTCAGTTTTTAATTTTAGTAATAATTTATCTTCCAATTTTCCTAAAGATTTTTCTAATTGCTGAACGGTTTCATCCACCAACTTCCGCCATCTATGAGAGCTTGGATTCTAGATGATGAATGAATGATTTATTTTAAGATTGTAAGCTAAAATTTAAGACTAATTTTTGAAAAATTATTAATAGATATTTAGTTTATTATTATTATTATTATTATTATTATTATTATTATTATTATTATTATTGAGTGTGTTTCATGATAAAAATTCTTTAAATATCTTGGGAGATTGTGTAAGCGAAGTGTTCCATGAATCCTGTTTTAGTAATCTGTTCGCTGCAGCGAAAACTGAAGATAAGAAATTTTTATTTTTAATTTTCGTTTCCGCAATCTCGAATGGTCACGTGATGCAAATATGAATGGAGGAGTTAGGCTAAGGCCTTCTTTTAAAATAGATTTTGATAAACATTCTTATTCAAATTTGAATTCAAATTAATGCGATAATTATCTTATCATTTTTCTTATCGTTAATTTGTTAAAAAAAAAAAAAAAAGCATTAATTATTATGTTACTCGAAATTTCATTGGTTTCAATGCTTTTAATCATGATTGCCTCCAGAGTCTTCTTAAAATCTTTGTTTACCGCATACATTATCTTATATTCCCATCTACGAACTTTCTCATATTAATTAAGTCCTTTTCTACCTTCTAATATATTAATAAATTATAATAATTCTGGTAAGAAGGATCTTGTTTATTGTTAAACGGTTTATAATTAGGATTGAGTCATCTCAAGCGTAAATTCACAAATAATAGATTATCTTTTTCTTTAATTAACTCTTTCTATTAACGAAAATTTAAATTTCTATTCATCATATATATATATATATATATATATATATATATATATATATATATATATATATAATATATATATATATATATATATATATATATATATATATATATATATATATATATATATATATATATATATATATATATATATATATATAATATTGGTGAATGAATCATTGTATAGTTGAGTTTAAAATCCGAAAACATTGGCAGGAGCGTTTTATTTTTTATTTTTTTTAATGTTTTAATTTTTTTTATTTAAAAAAATTTTTTTTTTTTTTGCAAATTTTCAGAAATTTTATATTATCATTTCTTTTAATTTGCAAATTTGAATATTTTTCCAAACTCGCGAAGATATTTCTTCCAATTGGAGAAATCTTATTTAAAATAATTAAAGATTAGATCAGTTATCGGGAAATACTCTTTATTATGAGTTTCATAAATTTTTTCAAGTAATTAATTCTAAAAGGTCATTTTATTTTTTTTATTTTTTTTTTTAGTTTAAAAATTGGAAATTTTTTTAATTATTTTATTATTATTTTATAATAGTATTTTATATATATATATATATATATATATATATATATATATATATATATATATATATATATATATATATATATATATATAATATATATATATATATATATATATATATACATATATATAATATATTTGTTAGAATATTCTTTATAACATTATTTTTTGCGGAAGTTTATCAGAAAAAAGCTGAAAATGTTGCAAAAAAAATTTTTTGGTTTTGTAAAAATTTTCTCCAAAAGTTAATATATTCCTTACTTTATAAATGCTATGTATATATATATATATAATATATATATATATGATATATATATATATAATGCGGATGCGGATATATATATATATATATATATATATATATATATATATATATATATATATATATATATATATATATATATATATATATATATATATATATATATATATATTATATATATATATATATATATATATATATATATATATATATATATATATATATATATATATATATATATATATATATATATATATATATATATATATATATATATATATATATATATATATATATATATATATATATATATATATATATATATATATATATATATATATATAATATATATATATATATATATATATATATATATATATATATATATATTATATATATATATATATATATATATATATATATATATATATATATATATATATATATATATATATATATATATATATATATATATATATATATATATATATATATAAAATTGTTAAAGCATGAAACCTTTTAAGAAAGTAACCCGCCTTTAAAATTTAAAACCTTGACTTTTAACGTTCATATATTTTGGTCCTGTCCATCCTATATAATTTGGCACTAAATTTAAAAAACGGCACCTCCACCTCCGCTTTTATTGACCGATAAATACTTCATTTTGAGGCTCAAAAAAAAAAAAAAAAAAAAAAAAAAATAAGGGAAATGGAAAGCTTTAATTTTTGACATTTTTTCCCCCCTGTTTGTTTGAGTTTGTTTGTTTGACTTTTTCCAAAATGTTAAAAGGACACATTTGTGATTATCGTGTAGATAGAAATGACTACATGGTGTTTAATGTCTTGAAAGCTGCTGAGGTCATTTGTAAAGCCATTCTTAATTGTAAATGATTAAATCGTCTTGTAGGCCATTGCTTCTTAAAGTTGGAAGTGAATACAGACAACGGAGATTAATATATCTATCTGCCAGTAACATATTTCACTGTCATTAGAAAATGGAAATGAAAATATTTGATAACTTATTTTAAAAATTTTTTTTTGTCTAATTCTTGACGAGTAAAATCGGGATTTTCAGGTTTGTTTTATGCATTTCTTGCAAATTCTATTATATATGTTCGGTGACTCTTGTTACATTCTGTTAAAACGAAATATTTCTTGACATTGTTGAGAAGTTTACCAAAATTATTTGACTGCAGAATTGGGCTTAATTATTTAAGGAGTTTCTATTTCGTTAAACTAACATATTCTTAAATATGAAAAAAGTTCTATGGGATATATTAGGAAAATGTTTGGTGGTCAACCACTCAATCATTTTTGTTTTGCTGCGTATTATACTGTAATTGTTTCAATATTATAATGAGAAATTATATTGGATAACAAATTGCATGAAACGTTGAGGAACCCTCAACAAAATCCAGTTATTTAGAAGGGATAAGTCGCTCATTTTTTTTTTTTTTTTTTTTTTTTTTTTTTTAATATTGAAGTTGAAAGTGTGAAGTCGTTACAGAAATGAAGATTTCACACTTTCATCTTTCGTCTTAGAGACTCTTGAAGAAGTTGTTTTGTCTTACCTAACGACGAAAAAGAATTAAAAAAAAATTTCCTTCGACTTCCGAATTTGACACAGAGAATTTCATCTAAGTATTTTATTTATTTGAAATGAGTGAAACAGTTTCTATTTGAAAAAGATCGGACAGCCTTTCACCTCTCGTTAATTACATGACCAAATAAGGACTCTCAGTTCAGTTACATTTTTTTTCTTTTTTTAGAGATAATGATATTAAATCCAAGAGCAGAATTGCCAATTCATCTTTTCCTCTCTCACTTTCTTTCTCTTAAAGTCATTCCTTGTTTTCATAAATCACTTCTCTTTTCCCCTAAGCCATACCCCCCCTCCCCCTTTCTCCAGGTCATTTATCTTTCAGATATTCATAT
>SEYY01000290.1:142527-147527 GCA_009176605.1 Armadillidium nasatum
AAAAGGAAAAAAATTTCTTTCGAAAAAATGTCTTTTTTTGGATTAATATCTTAAATGAATCTGAAGATTCTCGAAGGGAATAAAGGACTCAGATTTGTATCCTTCTTTTTGGTCTATTTGTTTGTTACTTTGTTTTTGTTTGTTTGTTTGTACGTTTATTTATTGAACTGTTTGTTTGTTTTTATTTTCATGTATTATTTTTTTGCATGTTTATTTATTTGTATGGCTCTTTATTCCTTAGGGTTTGTGTGTTTGTTTTGGGTAAAATTAATAATAAGAAGAGAAACATACAGATAGACAGTAAATTATATGAACATAAAGTAAATGATTTGTTTTAATGGATAAAATTTATGAAAGTGGCAATTAAACTAATTAATAGTAAGGCCAACGCTTTCAAAAATAAAAATTCTTTTCAGCAACGAACATTTTAATGCGTAGAAATCGGTGTTGTAGAGTCTGTTTTGTTGATGGAATCGTATTTAATGAATGTTAATTATCTTTTCATGAATGTTAAATATCTTCTCTTGTATAAGAGTTTGAAACGGAAAAGTATTTATTTATTTTATTTATTTATTTATTTATTTTTTTTTTTAAAAGTTCACATCTCACAGGCATTGCCCTATTCGAAGAGAGGAACTTTTCTAGGTAGTATATACCTAGTATCCCCAAATGGGATCGAACCGGTGCCCTCAAGCACGTGAGTCAATCACTTCACCGTTCGAACCACGGTAGACGGCAACTCCGCCATTAAATTCTTAAAGTATTTGACTCCGTAGTTGCTCGGTGTATACCATGATGGCTATTGTAGTGTCAATCAATTTTCGGATTCTTGATAATGAGAGGTTTGTAAATGCATCTGGTTTTTGTCTTTTAAACACCCCTTAAGAAATCGATAACTTAAACTATCTGTCGTTAAAAAAACAAAAAAACAAAAATGCATTATTTTGTTAGTGTCTTTTTCTGAGGTTTCGTCTGTCAACTTGACAATCGTCATTAGTCAATATCTTGTCGTTTGAGAACTACGATTGAAACCTCTGCTCCAACATTTGTCTAAATTTTTAAGTTATAGTGATGGTTCTTCTTTAACGGTTGTTGGTACTGGAAATATAGTTTTGAAAGATTTGGTTTTGCTGAACATCTCTTCCATCTTTAATCAGCTAAATTTTGAAAAAAAAAATAAAAATAAAAAAAATAAAAATAAAAAAAAAATAAAAAATTCTAATTCTCCATACCTTAACATTATATATAAAAAAAAATATTTTTAAGGATTTTATGTTTCAATTTCTCTCATTTCAATTTTTAAAAAGATTTAACCCCTTGTAGCCAGCTGTGACTGATATTAGAATTGATATTTTCATCATACTTATTAAATGGAAAAATGCTATAAGAACTCTAAGAGACATATTGAGGTTGGAGGTTTTTTTGAACAAGAGTGATAACCAGATATGATATTAAGATTGACAAAGAAACTGCGATTTAAAATTTGCAAGATTACATGTAATAAAATTTTTAAAAATTTCATGTTCTGTCACAGTTGATGATGCATCACAGGTTTTTTTTTCTGTCAGTTGATTGAAGCATCACAGTTGGGATCGTTCATTATTTAACAGTTGATTGAAGCATCACAGCTGGGGTCGTTTATTATTCTTTCTAATTTCGAACCTAATATTCCCAAACTATTTTTTCCTCAACAAATAAAAACTGACCAAAAGGAAGTTTTTATAAATATAATAGTAGATAGTAGATCATGGAAAATTTAATTATATATATATATATATATATATATATATATATATATATATATATATATATATATATATATATATATATATATATATATATATATATATATATATATATATATATATAAATTAAATATTTATATATATATATATATATATATATATATATATATATATATATATATATATATATATATATATATATATATATATATATATATATATATATATATATATTATATATATATATATATATATATATATATATATATATATATACAGCTTACCAAGCTCTGTCATGCATCTCATTCTTACATAGGAAAATACTCGGATTTATAAATTCAACTTAAGAAATGATATTAAATGTTGCATCAGGTGTTTACAGTTTTCATAATCTCTTGAAATTGGGTAAGCCCAACTTATCTGGCATACCCGGAATGACCGTCTCTGAATGTATTATATATATATATATATATATATATATATATATATATATATATATATATATATATATATATATATATATATATATATATATATATATTATATATATGGGTTGAATATTTTAGTTTTGACATTTAATTTTTGGCACTGAATGTCCTACCGTTATCTAATCGAAATAGTTTCACTTATGTATATATATATATATATATATATATATATATATATATATATATATATATATATATATATATATATATATATATATATATATATATATATATATATATATTTTATATATATATATATTTGAATTATTATGTAAATTTTTGTTTGTATGTATGTATATTTATGTAGTCATATTTGTATATTAAATATTATATTAAAGTTAGATGCGAAAAATGTTCAGAAAGTGAACGAACATTTTTTAATGGTGGTAAAAAAAAGACCGGACGTCTGCTTTTATATACATTATTATTATTATTATTATTATTATTATTATTATTATTATTATTATTATTATTATTATTATTATTTTTATTATTATTTATTATTGTTAATTACAAATATTTATTATCATTTAATATTTGTTATTATCATCATTTTAATATTTATTATTATTATTATCATTATTGTTATTATTATTATTTAATTATTTTTATCTTTAATATTTAATACTTATTATTATTCTTATTATCATTATTATTATTATTTATTAATTATTATTATTATCATTAATATTTAATACTTATTATTTATTAATTATTATTATCATTAATATTTAATACTTGTTATTTATTAATTATTATTATTATTTTTTATTAATATTTATTATTATTGTTATTTTAATTATTGGTTATTATTGTTATTGATATTTATCAATATGATTATTATTATTTTTTATTAATATTTATTATTATTATTGTTATTTTAATTATTGGTCATTATTGTTATTGATATTTATCAATATGATTATTGTTAATTATTATTATTTATATTAGTTATTATTATTATTATTATTTTATTATTGTTATTAATTATAATTTTATTATTATTATATTTATTTATTATTGTTAATGAAAGTATTTATTATTATTATTAATATCAGCTGTTTTTAATGGATTATTTTCCTGATAAGAATAAACTGTAAAAGTGTTGAAATAACGTATTAGAAAATGTTGTAACGTAGGTAGAGTCAAACAGGCTTTCCCTCAACTTACAGAAAACAAAATATTTAATAATGGCAAATGTTTAAACTCTTACCAAGCTAAAAAATTATGGCAAGAGACAATAATAATAAACCGAACAACATCTGCATTAGGAGTTACATATCAAAAATGACTTACTATCAAAATACTAAAGAAGGTACCCAACCTCACCACACCACCACACTTATCCCCTCTACTAACTCAAAATCATTATTCTATTTATTCTATGTCTACATCATCATTATTATTAATTATTTTTATTATCGTTTTTAGCTCTATTATTATTATTATTATTATTAGTAGTAGTAGTAGTAGTAGTATTAATATTGTAATAATAATATATTATTATTAATATAAATATCTAACTTCTTTCACTAATCTACCAATTAAAAAAATGAAAATGGTAGTAGTAGTTGTGATAATTCATATTTTTTGTCACTACTACTATTGCCATATCTTTATTATTATTTTTTACTATTATTATGATTAATATTATTATAAATATTATCATTATTATTTTTGTTATTATTATTATTATTATTATTATTATTATTGTTGTTATTGATATCGTTATAGTTAGTTATTAATTATTATTATTTTTAATATCAGTATTGTAATAATTGAGTATTATTATTGTTATTATTATTTTTTTATTTTTTATCCTTATTATTATTTTTAAAGAAATAGATTAGAATAAGGATACAACTATAATGAATAAAAATTTATTTTAAAAAAAAATTTAGAAAAATTCAAAAATTTACATTATTGAAAATTTGTTTCTCAGTGAAAAATTATTATATGTACTTTATTATGTATAATTTTGATGGGCTCAAAGGCGAAATCGTTCCCCCAGAATCTCATTTCAATTTTGTATTAATAAATATAAAGTATGCGAGGTTTGTTTGGAAAATTTTGTAACTGGAAAAATAAATAAAGAAAGATTAAAGATTTATTTAACTATCAGTCTCTTGCTTTTTTTTCTTTCAAATTTTTCGTTCTGATATTTTTTTTTTAAATCTGTGACTGGTTGCCTAATTTCATTATTATCTTAAATAAATGAGCATATATCTGTGGTCACAGAGAATAAGTTGATAAGTATAAAATCGCAACTTTTGAGGACAGCATTTTTTTATCTTTGAATTATTGCTGTAAATCAAGTTTTTGAAAAAAATAAATTTGGTTGACATCAATGTGACACAAATGAGTTTCTAAATTTAATGGTTTAATAATAATTAATTTGCTGAAAATCTTTTACGATTTTCCTGCAGTTACCTGATTGTTCACCAGAACATACCAAATTATTCACCATACTTACCTAATTATGCTATGGTATTTAATCACACTTACCTAATTATTCACCATACTTTTTAAAATACTAAAAGTATTTTCTTCGTTATTTTTTTGTCAATTTTTCTATTAGGATCTTGTGTTTACTTAAATGATAGGTATTAGATAAATGAAACTTAAAAGAATATAATAATGATTCGACTTGTATAGTTGTTCCCATGATTGATTTAACTGAGAACACGTACCATTTTACGAGATACGAAGAAACTCAAATCTTTATAACTCGGAAAGTATTAGAGCTCTGAGTTAAAGACTATTTCAC
>SEYY01000290.1:150027-157527 GCA_009176605.1 Armadillidium nasatum
GAAAACGAACTTCTACTTTTTTGCTGTTTAATAAAACATAAGCGAACCAGCTGTTGTCTTTTGACTTAACAGAAAACCTTTTGTTAAATATATATAAGAATTAACAAATAATAAATTTTTATTTTCACGTGAAAAATTTATAAAAAAAAGTAAAAGTTAAAAAAGAAAAGATTAAAAAAAAAAATTTAAATAAATAGAGGATCCGAAGAGTTAATCGCAACGATGTATAGTCTCTCTCTCTCTCTGTCTCTGTCTCTGTCTCTCTCTCTCTCTCTCTCTCTCTCTCTCTCTCTCTCTCTCTCTCTCTCTCTCTCTCTCTCTCTCTCTCTCTCTCTCTCTCTCTCTCTCTCTCTCTCTGAACTCTTCAACTTCCCCCTCCCCCCCCTTTGAGACGCGAAACGCGAAATGTTTTCCGCAGGTTGATATATATATATATATATATATATATATATATATATATATATATATATATATATATATATATATATATATATATATATATATATATATATATATATATAATATATATATATATATATATATATTCGAGCGAGTGTTAAATTTGAATCGCTTAGGATATAAGAGTGTGAAATGATGAACATATGAACTGTGAAGGAGAGTTGGCTTTGGCGGATTTGGCACCTAATTTAAAAAGTAGGAGGGGATAAGAAGAGTTTGAAATGGGGTATTGAACCCGGAATGTTATGGGAGGGGGTAGGGGGGGGCGAGGAAGGGATAAGAAGACATTTGGAATGGGGGACAGCTACGGGAGGGACAGAAAGGGTGGGAATGGAGGTCAGAAGGGTTTTTGAAATGGACAAATATTTGTCAAAGAGAATTTTAAATCAAAGAAATCCCCTCCCCCTTTTGGGGTTTTCGGCTCCCCTCAACTCCCTCCTTTACCTTAATGGTGCCTTCATCAGATGAGGAGTTCGAATGGTTTTCATTTTTAAGGAAATTGTTGCCGTGAAACGGTAGGGAATGATGAAGGGGAAAGAATGGAATTTGGCGGAATTAATTTGGAAAAGAGGGGAAACAAGAACAGAGTAATAAAGCAAAGAATGAAGCTAAATAACAAATATATAACTTATTTTTATTATTGATGTTGAAGGAAAAATAACCATAAAAATAACTGTAAAGTAACATTTAAAACTAAAATATATTTTAAAATGAATAATAATAGGTATTTGCACACACAGACACACTCACACACGCACGCACGCACGCACGCACGCACGTACGCACGCACGTACGCACGTACGCACGCACGCTAGCTATCGTCAGTAGGGGGCTTACTTAGAGAGTGAAATTTTGTAGGACTTACATGCGCAAAATACCTTTATGTAAATGTAAATTATGCTTTTGTGTTCCCCTTCCACTTCCCCTCTTTAGGTTATGTATGATTTTGCAGGGATTATTTCTCATTTAAAATATTCCGTAGGTAAATAGTAAAATAGAAATTTTAATGTCAAAAAATAAAGAAATGAATAAATAAGATAAAAAGAAAAGAAAAACTTTTTCCAAGGTCTTGATCCCATTCCATCTCTCTTTAAAAAAAAAAAAAAGGAAAAAATTATATTGCTAATTTTTTCTGTAACTTACTACTAATATATATATATATTTTTTTATTCCTTCTTTTCATCTCCTCAGACGAGGAATATCAAAGGCCCACATGTAATCCACCAGAGTTGGGAAATTCAGATCAAAATTCGATTAATTAAGAGCCGATATGAACCAATGTACGGCTTTTCAAAGTAGTAAGTCATAGAAAGGAGAAAATAGAAGAGGGAAGTGTGCTTCAGACTTTACCAGTAGTGTACATGCGAGAATGAGCGTAGCGATTATGTCTGGAATGAAAGAATTGGTCAAAGAAAGAATGACTCTGTGTGGAATGACGAGTCATACGAGCCTTCCTCAGCGGAGGTGTTTTTTTTTTTTTTTTTTTTTTATTACCTCTAGTGGGCAAAGGGCAGTGGCCTACCAAAAACTCCACCAGAGTCAGGGGAAAACACGGAAATCAGGTCAAATTGAAATAAAAAGCCGACGCGACCTGCTCACGACGTTTGAAGCTGTGTAAGTCATAGGAAGTTGAGAAAATAGAGGGAGAGTGTTCCAGACTTTACCAGTAGAGTACATGTAAGATTGAGCATAGCGGTTAACTCTGGGGTCAGAGAGTTGAACAGAGAAAAGATAAGACTGCCCGAACCCTTCTCAATGGAGGAGGTATGCGACGATAGAGTTCAGAAGAGCAGTGTCCATTGTAATAACGGTAGTATAGAGAGAGTGTCTCAACAATTCGACGGACAGAAAGAGACTGGAGAGAATTATTGAGAGCAGGAGAGTTGATAAGACGAAAAACCCTAAACTCCACCTTTTCAAGGAGAGCTGTATGAGTGGAACCACCCAAGATGTGTGATGCGTACTCCATACAGGGGCGAACAATACCCCTATAAAGAGCAAGCGACTGGGATGGAGTGAAGAAATAAAGAGTTGAAAAGAACGATGTCTGTTGTAATAGCGAAAATATAAATAGAGTGATACAACAGTTCAGCGGAAGGAAAGGGAGTGGAGAGAGTCGATGAGAGTTTGAAGGTTATGGCAGAAAGCCTTCAATTAAACTCTTTTAGGAATGGCTGTGGCATTTGAACCTCACTAAATACGCCATGCATACTCCATGAAACAAGGTCCCCTATATATATATATATATATATATATATATATATATATATATATATATATATATATATATATATATATATATATATATATATATATATATATATATATATATATATATAATATATATATATATATATATTATAAATTTTACTTATGGGAAATCATAAAAGGCAGCGACCAAATTTAAATTCATAAAAAGCACGTCTTGAAAAGACTTTTCTAAAGAAAAGAATCAAATTTATTATATTATTCTACAACTTAAGAGGACATGCATGCGCAAACACACACGCGCGCGCACGCACACACACACACACGCATATATATATATATATATATATATGTCGAGATACATGAAAGATACTGTGTTTTTTAAGGCATTGAAAACAAAAGTATTTTTTTTGGCCCAATTAGAAATTTAATGAAGATGAGAAGTTAGTTTTCCCAAGGTTACTCTTCTAGAGTTGGTTAGTTGCTATTAGGTGGCGTGAACTCTCCAAAAATGCCAATGGTATCAGGAAGTTGCCTGAGTTTGCAAAATCGCTGCGTTCACTTTTCTTTCTTTCCTGACCATTTTCTTTGCGGCTCAGTCCGGACTGAAATTAGTTTGAATCTGGGGGTCCGGGGGTCCACGTGGGTCCGTGAACCGACAAAGAAAATGTCAGGAAGGTCCTCGAGAATGCAGGATTGCACGCAAATGCACAAAAGACCGTTAGGGACAGGTTGCCAGATTTAGCTACCTCGAAAAAATCTTGCACCCGTCGAAAGTGTCCCATATACTACTGGTGGGACGTCTTTGAAAATGAAAGGAGTAAAAAAGTGTAGAGTCATTGACATAGGAGTGGATAGGTGATGAAGTAATAGAAAGAATGTCATTGATGAAAAATAGAAAAATGGTTGGGGAGAGCCCAAATGCCACAGAAAGAAGGATAGATACCGAAGGAGGAAGGTTTAGAGATAAAGCTTTGCACCAGGCTCTATCGAAGGCTTTTGATTTGTCCAGCAGCACATCAAAAGATTCACCGAAATGCGAAAGAGCAAAGGACCTAGAGTCAAAGAGAAGATAAAGATCACCAGTAAAGTGTTTTTACAAAAACCATATTGGCGATCAGAGATAAGATTAGAAGAATTGAGATGTTTCCAGTTCTTCTTAAACTTTCTTCGAAACTTTAAGGGAAAACAAAAGTTAAAGCGATAAGACAATATTTAGAGAGTTGAGAAGGGTCTCCCCTTTTTCGGCACAGGTTGAAGAACACATGTTTCCATGAAGAAAAGGAGGTTGAAGTAGAAAGACAGAGATGAAATAATTTTTCAAGGCAGGTCACAAGTCGAAAGCACAATTTTTGAGAAACGTAGGTGGGATACCATCGGAATCATATACCTTCTTTGAGATAAGCTCAGAGAGAAATTACAGGGGTAGCTATAAATATGTTGGAAAGAAGTGGACGAGGAGGAATAGCTCCGGAAACTTCTAAGATGAAATTAGAGACAAAGGTTTGATTGAAGAGTTCACTTGTAGCAGGTCGGTTGTGCCATTAGAAGATACTAGAGGAAAGAAATAAGAAAAGGCAAAGTTAGAATAGATATGTTTTTGCAATATACCAGAAGAAGTGTGAGGTAGAGAAACCATAAAGATTCATTGTATTTTCAACAGAGAAAGAGTTTTTAGTGTCATGGAGAATAGATTTTGCACAGTTTCTGAATGAAATATAAGTAGTTTGAGTTTCTGGAGTTTGAAAATGACCGTAATTCCTGAAGGCAACGTCACTTGGCGGATAGCACTAGAGCAAACAAAGTTAAACCAGGGATTGTTAGTTTTAGTTGAAAGGAATGAATATGGAAAGTACTCCTCCATGCCGGAGAAAATCACCTTTGTTATAGGTTCTGCACTCTCAGAGAGACCTCCAGTCACTGAAGCAAAAGTCATTCCAAGAGAAGTTAAAGACGTACCAGTTTCTAGCACCGAAGAGCCATAAACGTTTCCTAGAAGCAGGAGGAAGTCATTCATTTTCTGAGGAAGATTGAGAAGATAGAAGAGGATATAAAGAAAAGGTGATAGAAGGAAAGAGTTTATTACCAGAATAAGTACAAGAATTGGAAGTTAACAAATGTCTTCTATTATTTATTTATTTATTTGTTATTATTATTATTATTATTATTATTATTATTATTATTATTATTATTATTATTTTTATTATTTTTATTATTATTATTATTATTATTTACTATTATTATTATTTATCAGTTTCCTTTCAGGCCAGCAGAAAAAAGAAAAAGATTATGAAAGAGTTTTGTTAATTTCTTTTTATTATTTTTTATTTTTTACTTTCCTTAATTTTTGATTGATCATCTTCAACTATCGGAAAACTATTTATTTCATCGTAACTTTAATTATCCTCCCGCAGCTCTAGGAATAAAAAAATTTCCTTCCTATTTTATTACATTGTTTGAGATTTTCCACTCTTCTTTTACCATTGACAGGAAGAGGGAGGGATTAGAAGTAAGAGAAAGAGATGGAGGAAAGGAGAGTGAAACAGATAAATAATAATATCTCAAAACATACATCAGAGAAATTGAAAATGGGCCTTAGGTAATTTGTATTAAAAGCACATTTTTGGATGTTTCTTGAATGTTAATTATAAGACTTTTCTATTTTACCGTTAAATTCTAGAATTAATGTGTAAAATGAAAAAGAAATGTGAAAACAATGAAGAATAATGATTTCTGATTAAATCCCAAGATGCCATGTACAAATCTACAAAAAAAAAAGGAAAAAAAAATTAATTGCCATCATGTATATATATATTTCATCTGAAATTAGAATAGTTTCTCCTTTTGAATGTAAGAAGAATACAATTCAAAATGGCCCCATAAGGTAATGCTTTTGCCTCCGCCGTCTGAGCTGCTACTTTCCGGACGCACTAACGAGGCCTTTGATACTTCCTTTGAAAGCAGGTAATGAGAGTACGAATAGAATAGCCGGAAATATCTTAACGAGAAGACCCCGCTCGCTCTAATTGCTTAATTTCATTTCGCCTTTTCAAATTGTATTTTCCCGCGCGCACCAATTTACTCTCAACGAATCCCCAAAATAAATTCTCTCTCTCTCTCTCTCTCTCTCTCTCTCTCTCTCTCTCTCTCTCTCTCTCTCTCTCTCTCTCTCTTCTCTCTCTCTCTCTCTCTCTCTCTCTCTCTCTCTCTCTCTCTCTCTCTCTCTCTCTCTCTCTCTCTCATCTCTCTCTCTCTCTCTCTCTCTCTCTCTCTCTCTCTCTCTCTCTCTCTCTTCTCTCTCTCTTCTCTCTCTCTCTCTCTCTCTCTCTTCTCTCTCTCTCTCTCTCTCTCTCTCTCTTCTCTCTCTCTCTCTCTCTCTCTCTCTCTCTCTCTCTCTCTCACACACACAATTGATTACGTTAAATATATAATTTAAATGATGAATTCAATTTCGAATTTACTGTAAAATATTTTAAATACAAATTAATTTAATCAAAAACAGATTTGCATCAGAAGGAAGACTAAGAAGAGAAGAGAAGAAGGTTAATAATCCTTCAAGATCTATTCTTCCAAAGGTTACAGCAATTACATAAAAAAATGAATTTTCAATAAAATATTTCATTATTAAAGAAAAAAAAAAAAAGCCTGAGAAACATCAAATATTTCAAGATAATGTATTGTCGGCAATTTGAATGGAAAATCCTTTTAAATTGCCGTATGTTTAGAATTAAAAATTGTATTAAAAACAAACTGTGATATTGGTGACAGGATCGGATCGTGGTAGGAGAGCCAAGAGTTAGAACAGAAGGTCATAAAGCTGTCCTTCAGTTACTTGCAATAACTCCAGGACTAGGATTGGAATTCAAAGCTCCGAAAAGAATGATCTTCTGAAAAGCTCTGGGAGAAATTGTTAGAGGTTACATGGAAAACGAAGCTAGGCTCACTGAAAGGGTGAAAACCCTACATGAGAATTGTAAATAAAACTGAAGGACTACCATTGAAACCAATAAGCCGAAAAGCATGATCATTTAGATCGCTCTAGGGAAGGGATTTTTCAGAGCAGATGGAGAAAGATTATGGCCCCACTGACTTCGAGAATACCCTTCCTGGGTATATATATATATATATATATATATATATATATATATATATATATATATATATATATATATATATATATATATATATATATATATATATATATATATTATAGGTTGGACAAAAATATGGAAAAAGCTGATAGAAAGAACGAGTAAATATTGCCAAAGTATAAATATATAAAATAATGAAATTTAATAGTATTTTTGCCTGTCGTAAATTTTGATGTAATTGTTGCTCTCCAAATTCAAATAATCGAAGAAACACGAGTATTTTACGATGATAATGGCGTCACCATTTCGACCTCTACCGAAAAAATTTCTTAGACTTAAATCATTTGACCAATCCCTGACTGAAGTTCTTGAAATCAGATCTACTTTTTCAAACTCACAAAATACCACTAAATTAGACATTTAACATTCGGTTTCATTATATTGAATACATTTATACTTTGAAATGACATACGTATGCTCTCCAAAATCGAAGAGGGCGCGACAGGAGCTTGTTTGTCACATGTGATAGGTAACTTATAGAGTTGGTAGGAAGCGTCAGTTGCCCTGTGGTCAACATTTTTTGCTGGTACAAGTCAGATACGTTAGAGCTTATAGAGTTTCAAAGAAGACAAATTGTTGGTGCTCGGCTAATAGGTGCGTCTGTATAAAAGGCCATGAGCACATATTGCACTTCCTGAAAACATCATCCGAAAAAAATGCGTAAGTCGAAATTAGATGACAG
>SEYY01000290.1:162527-167527 GCA_009176605.1 Armadillidium nasatum
TTTATTCATTTATATTTTGGGGTGGGGTAAGTGGGGGGAAGGGTTACATGAAATTTACCGAACAATAAACGAATATGAACCAAAATCACAGGGCGATATATATATATATATATTTGAGCCAAAGAATTTGGATGAAATGAGGAAAAAATGTTCCGGTATTTACAAAAGGGTGTTAAAAGTGTGAGCAGAGCAGTTAAACGTAGGGTCAAAGAGCTGAACAAAGTAATGATAAAATTTTGTCTAAATCTATGTGTAACATTGTACTTGTAAATTACCTATGTTGTTAAATTTCAGAGATTAATATATTTTCGGTAAGGTTCTCACCTGCTACGGTAGGAGCAAATGATTCTTAGACTGTTTTGTTTTCGTCTATGATAATAATTAACCAAAAGTGTTTTGTAATTTTACTTGAAAAGAAATGTTAAAAATTTTGGAAATAAATTTTTTTGGAGTGGTAATTTAAGTTGGTCATATTTATGTTTTTTTTTTCTATTTCATAATTTAACTTCATTTTACTCCAAATTTAAAGGTCAGTCTAACTGTATAATGGAGCAGTATAGATAGGTATACTATTTCATGAAAGTGACTTGACCTCCGACAGGAAGTATCAGAAGAGACTTGAAAGATTAAATATTTCCTCAAAATAGAGAAACTTTACGACAATTTAAGACAATTCATTTCTCACAATTTTCTTTTCTTTTTTATCTTCAAGATATTCCATATGGTTTCAAACATTGCAAATTGATTAACTTATTGCAGGAGGCAATTGAACTTGACCTTTGTAGAGAAATGACGCCGACATATCTCTAGATAAACCCTTTATTTACTTAAATGAATTCTCTGGTGTTCTCTCACTTGTTCTTGCACACACATACACATCAATCCATTTATTATTAGACCCTCAAAACAGTTCAACTCTGCAAGAAATATTTAGTCTGAAATTTATTTTCTTGTCCCTTTTTTATATGAGTCTCTCTCTCTCTCTCTCTCTCTCTCTCTCTCTCTCTCTCTCTCTCTCTCTCTCTCTCTCTCTATCTCTCTATCTATCTATCTATCTATCTATCTATCTATCTATCTATATCTATCTATCTATCTATCTATCTATCTATCTATATCTATCTATCTATATATCTATCTATCTATCTATCTATCTATCTATCTATCTATCTATCTATCTATCTATCTATCTATCTATCTATCTATCTATCTATCTATCTATCTATCTATCTATCTATCTATCTATCTATCTATCTATCTATCTATCTATCTATCTATCTATCTCTATATCTATCTATATATCTATCTATATATATATATATATATATATATATATATATATATATATATATATATATATTATATATATATATATATATATATATATATATATATATATATATATATATATATCTCTCTCTCTCTCTCTCTCTCTCTCTCTCTCTCTCTCTCTTCTCTCTATATATATTATATATATATATATATATATATATATATATATATATATATATATATATATATATATATATATATATATATATATTATATATATATATATATATATATATATATATATATAATATAATATAATATAAAGTTGGTAAAGAGGCGTCTTTGAAGGTAATTAAAGCCCAATTTCCTTTACATTATCATGCAATAATTTATATGAAGGATTAAAATCCATAGTTCCCTCCCCCCTCCCTCTCCCGCGCGATGGAGATTGGAAGGAAGGGTGAGGAGTAGACGGGAGGAGAATATTTCTTATTCCCAATTATGAACGTCAAAAAAAATAAAAATAAAAATACTTTTTAAATATAATCATAAAAAGAAAATGAATTTTTTTCTTCTTTTTTTTTATTTTAAATCTTTTGAATTGAAAAGTCTGTCCAAGTCGGAGACCAATTTTACACACAATTTTCTCGAGGAAATTTAAATGAGGTTTTAAGGTAAGAAAGGAAAGATAATCTCTGTATGTGTGCCTCTAT
Source organism: Armadillidium nasatum (assembly GCA_009176605.1). Classification (NCBI taxonomy): domain Eukaryota; kingdom Metazoa; phylum Arthropoda; class Malacostraca; order Isopoda; family Armadillidiidae; genus Armadillidium; species Armadillidium nasatum. The sequence goes on from SEYY01000290.1 coordinate 164,510, forward strand.
TATTATTATTATTATTATTATTATTATTATTATTATTATTTTTATTATTATTATTATTATTGAATTCTGAAAACATCTGCAAATATTAATTTGATTCTTCTCTTATTTAAACGTGTTGTGGTTCTGTCAATATGAATCAGCAAAAGGTTTATTGTGGAACCCCTTCAAGAGTCACAGAGGCTACACCTTTTAATTTCCTTGACAATACGTTTACCAGAATGATCTTCGCACCCAAGAATATCTTTTCATTTGTAAACAGTTTTTTTTACTTGAAATGGTAAAAGGTTGTTGGAAGTTACCCATTGGTCAATCTGTATTGACGAACCAAAAGCTTCATCCTCTAAATCACTTTTAGCGAACATAAATAACCCATATACTTTTAATTTATAAAACTGTTTAATAAAACATTACCCTATATATGTGCGTGCGCATCGAAGCGGAGCTAAGATGTATTTGGATTAGTTATTTAATTGTACATTTTCCCAGTATAATAAAGTCACTGTTACAGTGAACAAAATTCGTGCCGAATCCAGAACAGGAATACCACAGATCAAGTGCATAATAGCAGTTGACCTATCGGGATTCCCTATGAATGAATCATTTGGCATGAAGGAAAACCAAGACGACAACATGCAATGTGACATGTGTTTTTGTGTAATGCACAAAATCCTGTATTTCGTGTTGAAGGTTACATCATAGATTTTGGACGTGTAAAACAACTAAGTAAATCTTACGCCACATGTTTTGTTGAACTAGTACCCGTATATTATCATTAACGTTTAAAGTATCGTACGCTTGCCGTTCTCTGGTATGCAAACTCGTAGTATGGTGTATACATCTTAAGAATTGACTGATACGTAGTTTGTATATGGACGAGTGAGTGAAAATTCAAATTTGACTCGTCGGCTATGAGCAGCAACCTGCCTAACTCGACAATGTCTGTCTAAGGGAATATATTCTGCTATCGTTTAGCATCTCATGGAGTGTGGTACCTTTCTACACCGAACCACCGATTGTGGTGCTATAAGGCACATCTTCACGCCTGAAGTGGATGAGAACAACCTAGAACAAGCACACGTAAACATCCCAAAAACGTTACGCGTTTCGCATGCATATTATGGAGAACCCTCCAAAAACAACAACTCTATCCATTTCATATGCAACAAGTAGAAACCTTCATCGTTGAAGATTATCCATCACGGTTATAATTTTCTTGATGGGTTCTCGACACAACAACGATTCACACTATCATCCCATCCCTGTGTACTCTTTACGAATGAGGTTAAATTTGCAAACGATTTGGTAATGAATACCTACAATGAATATCGATAGGCCGACGCCAATACTAATGTTATTATTGAATCTCGATATTAACAAACGTTTCTTTGTAATGTATGGTCTGTATCGTTGTAATTATCCTGACTTTCGCATGGGCGATTTTTATAGTAAGAGCGGACCTCCTGGATGACATTTTAACTTGGTGTATATACGGTGGTGCTCCGTTACACTTTAGTTTTGTTACCAGGCAATATTTTGACGATACATTTCCAAACCGATGTATTGGTAAAGGCGTATCAATTGCCTGGTTAGCATGCTCTCCCAATTGCATCCCGTTATACTATTTCTTTTGGGGCCATCCTTCTCGATTCTATAAACCATGCCTTCCACATTACATGGGACACTTCCATAATCCTGAAACGTGTTCGTTAGTCCATGGAGCAACAATGAGAGGCGTGTTTTGCTCTACTTGGTCAACATTCAAAGGATCTCTTATAGAATTTGTTATAAAATTTTTTAATTATTAGGATATACTCTTTTTCCCAATACACCTTGCACTATTGGCTGTTTTATTTGATTTACCTCCATGTATTAAATACGCTGAACTACACACCAGTGATTTGTTCCTCCTTATGTGTAATTGTTTGTGTTAGACAGGCATATTTTTTTGTTGTTCATTCATTGTTAATCATAGTCCTTCCATAGCACCCTGCGATAGGTCAGCTGCCATTATACACTTGTATCGTGTGACGTTCTTTTACATGTTCCTGAAGTCAGTAACTTTTGAACTGGGCACTATGATGTGTCCTCCTTTTGATAAACGATTCTGAATCTCTCTATCTCACTCTGTAATATATATATATATATATATATATATATATATAATTATATATATATATATATATATATATATATACTAATTATATATATATATATAGGAGGTATAATTGCTAATTTTTCGCAACATTTGTTGTGCCCATGTTGGCGCTGCTTCACTCTGGCTGGTTGTTCCTTGTAACCCAGGAGCACTTCAGCAGAATGCCATGTAGCACCAGTAGGGGTTCCAAGCACCTTGTGGGATATATATTATATATATATATATATATATATATATATATATATATATATATATTATATATATATATATATAATATATATATATATATATATATATATATATATATATATATATATATAATATATATTATATATATATAATATATATATATTATATATAATAATATATATATATATAATGTGATATTCCTCCTAAAGCTGTTTTCTTTTATATAATGAAAAAGAAATTCTATCTCTTCAGTCTTAAGTTTTACAATATCTTTCATCTATCGCATGTTTTTATTTAATTTTTGTTGATTCCTTACTTGTGTTTATACATGGAGAATTTCAGAGATATTTTGAAATATAAAAGAGTTATTCTACAGAAATATTACAAGCTGTAATTCAATTTTACGCATACGTTCATCTTTATGAGGATTTGTTTTGTTTCCACATACATTGATAGTCAGGATATGTGAGGTATTAACGATTGTTCACCTTTCGTCTTGTTAGATTTAAGGGCTATTCATATATTAAGTAACTCAATTTTAAGTCTCTTTTAACTCTCCCACCTCCCCTACTTATCTCCTTTGTAAGCGCTAATCCAAACCCCTCCTTGGTAATTACTTCAATGTTTCTCTGTTTCAATGAAACTTACTGAAATAAATGGAAATATTAAACAAG
>SEYY01000291.1:0-2500 GCA_009176605.1 Armadillidium nasatum
TTCATTATATCATCTAAACGTTAGGAGCCTTAATAAACATTATGAAGAATTCCTAAATTATCTTAGCTACCAAAATATTAATCTTGATTGCATAATATTAAGTGAAACATTCCTTAATGATCATAATAAAAACGCGTATTTCCTTACCAGGATTCAACGGAAATCACCTTGTAAGGTCAAACAAACGGGGGGAAGGGGTCTCTATATTTGTAAGAAACGATATTTGTGCATATCCTAAAATAATTTATTCATTGATAAATGATAATATAGAAGCCCTGGTCGTGAGCATCGAAAACAAGTCCTCAAAAATAACGGTTGTGGGTTTATATAGGCCCCCAAACGGCTCGAAAACTGATTTCATCAATTCCCTGGAATCTATAATTCAAACTTACTTGCGTAACTCAAAAATGATAATTGCCGGCGATTTCAATATTGACCTATGCAATCCTGGCTCCTCCACAGGCAACAATTCACTTTCCAATACTATGATGTCAAACGGTCTTATAAATTATATAACAATACCTACTCGCCCTAATAACGTTGAGAACAGAAACTCCACCTTACTGGACCACGTATGGGGAAATTTAGACTGCGATATCAACTCCTTTGTGATTAAGACAGACATCTCTGATCATTATCCCTGTCTCGTAAGATTTAATGTTAATAAAACTAGTACCCTTACTACTGTCAAATATAGAATAGATAATGAAAATTGTAGGAGAGCTTTTGTAGATAAAATGAACAATATTGACTTCTCATTCATACAGAATGACCAAAATAGCATAGATTCGAAATTCAACATTTTTTAAACTCCTTAACTACGTGTTATAATGATTCCTTTCCAATAAAAACAAAACAATTGGGTCCAAAAAGGATTCAAAATCCTTGGATAACACCTGGCTTAAAAAATTCGATTAATCAGAAACATAAACTTTACCGCAATTACAAAGAAGGGATTATACCGTTTCAATTATACATGAACTTTGATAAACAATTAAAAATCGTCTTAAAAAAAGCGAAAAAGAAATACTACGTAAACAAATTTAATGACGTCCATAATGATCCTAAAAAAACGTGGGGCCTAATAAACAGCTTAATTAACAAAAATAAATCGGGAATCAATAATATAAAAGAACTAAATATAAATGGAAAAATAATAAACAAACAAAAGGAAATTGCCGACGAACTCAATAATCACTTCATAAACATTGGTAAACAAAACGCGGCTAATAGGCCTTCCGAACCAAACCGCTTTCGAAACCTATCTGAGACCTTGCGGTTCGCGCTTCTCATTTAAGAATATCTCGAACCACGAAGTAAAGACGGTAATTGCTGGTCAAAAAAATAAAGCGTGTGACATTACAACCATTCCCATTAACATCTTAAAACTCGTCGCCGACATAATTTCTTCCTCCATTAAAAGACCTTTTTAACGCCTCTGTTCACACGGGTGTTTTTCCCACATGTGTTCAAGACCACAAGAGTTACACCAATTCACAAAAAAGGTGATAAATCCATTCCTCTTAATTATAGACCGATTTCAATTACACATAATATTAGCAAAATATTTGAGAAATTAATATTAATGCAACTAACCGAATATTTCAGCTCAAATAATCTCCTTCAATGACTATCAATTTGGTTTCCGTAAAGGAAGATCGACGTCCGATGCCCTCTTGTGCCTGACTGAGAAAATATACGAAAACATCGAACGGAAAGATTCATCTTTACTTTTATTACTAGATCTATCAAAAGCCTTTGACTCTGTTAATCATGATATTCTTTTAAAGAAAATGAAACATGATGGGCATTGAAGGACCCATGCTTCAATGGTTTAGATCTTACCTAACTAGTAGACCACAATTTGTAAAATTGGGGGACATTCACTCTAATACATCGCTAGTCACCACTGGCGTCCCCCAAGGGATCTATCTTGGGACCATTACTGTTTACCTTATATACGAATGATCTATTCAACTCGCACGACTCTTACTCTATATCTCTTTTGCTGACGATATTTCGATATTAATAACTGATAAAAATCATGACACTCTCTCACAAAAAGCTGTGTTTGCTTTAAATAAAATAATGACTTGGATAAATTCTAATAAACTTTCATTAAATGTGCAAAAAACATCATATCTTTTTATTAGTAATAAAAATATAAATGAAGACTTTAAAATTAACTTAAATCAAACCGAGTTGCAACGAGTTTCAATTGCAAAAATACTGGGTGTGATATTCGATGACAAATTAACATTTAAAGAACATATAAATCAATTAGTAAATAAATTAGCGAAATATATGTATATTTTAGTCAAATTAGCCAAAGTCCATCCCCTTATATATTTAAAAAAAAATATACTACACACACGTACACTCACAGTTGTTGTATTGCCTGCCAATCTACGGTATTGCTAGAAACTATGTTATCAACCCTGTTGTTATCATGCAAAAACGCTTTATTCGTTTACTATCTGCTAGCCATCTCTATGAACAT
>SEYY01000291.1:10000-12500 GCA_009176605.1 Armadillidium nasatum
ATTAATAATAATAATTATAATTATTAATATTAATAATATTAATGATGTATCATATATATATATATATATATATATATATATATATATATATATATATATATATATATATATATATATATATATATATATATATATATATATAATTATAATTGCACTAAGACGAGCATCCTTGAAAATCAAAAGAACGTAACTTATGCAAAGGTGAGCAAGATTATCCGTGTAAAATCCTTGTAATTTTGGAGCAACACGAGAAGCTTCTCGTGTTTTACTGAGAAGGAAGAAAGATTCCCGTGCACAGCAACAAAAAGATTTTGAGAGAACATGCTCATGAGTTAGTGTTCATTATTAAGTTTTTGTATCAACTAATAATAATAATAATAATAATAATAATAATAATAATAATAATAATAATAATAATAATAATAATAATAATAATAATAATAATAATAATAATAATAATAATAATAATAATAATAATAATGAATGAATGAAAAGATGAAAGACAAAAATAAAAAACTTCTTCTACTTCTTCTTCTTCTTTTACTTCTTTTTCTTCTTCTATCTTCTTCTTCTTCTTCTTCTTCATCTTCTTCCCCATCATCATCTTGTTCTTGTTCTTCTTCTTCTTTATCTTCTTTTTTTCTTCTTCTTAATCTTCCTTTTCTTCATCTTCTTCATCTTCTTTATCATAATCTTCTTTTTCTTCTTCTCCTTCTTCTCACCTCATAAGAAATTGTTTCAAAAATATGAATCCATCTTTCAAATCAATATTCAGATGTGTTTTCGTATCCTTCAATATGAAAGCGTTATAAAAATCGTCTGAGTCGACCGTCGGAGATATTCTCTTATCAATGAAAGGCAGATTTAATTGCGGTAATTCCTCACTATTGAGATATGACGAAAGCGTCGATAAATAATAATTACTGAGTCTCGTTTGGTAAACATTTTTAATTAATATAAAACAACAAATAAGAAAAATAAGGGTTGAATTTTACTACTTGTAAAATGAGATGCAAAAGCGAACATTTGTGCATTTGTGTGTGTAATGTTTGTTTAGTTGTATGTGTTTGTTCCTTTGGAAATTTTCTTTTTTTCCCATTCTTGTGATTCTTCTTTCCTACGTAAAATTTAAGTTAAAAATTAGATTTTGAAGATAAGAAGCCGGTATTAAATGGAGAGAAAATTTTATTAATATTTTAAGATATAAAGGATCAACGAATAAAAATGCATTTGGAACTGTTAAAGGAATTTAAAATGTTTATGAAATGGAACTAAATCATTGATGAGTTCAAAGTAAATCGGAACCGGTTTCAATTTTCGGTTTATGATAATAAAATATATTTTAATTCATTTGAATATATTTTTTAAAGATTTATTGCCAGATTTCTAAATTTATTGTAATGAATATTTGTTTCAGGAAACCTCTGCAATCTCTTTTGATTAAAAAAAGTCAAAACCACTGTCACCCAAAATAATCCCTTAATCCAAGGATTTTCAAGAAAACAAATTGGAATAATGATTATGGAATTAGGTCCTAAGATTTTATATCTTCGAACTCTGTCTAAAAATATCAAATAATAAACTCTATGAGTAAAAAACGCAGAGTATATATTAAATATATTGAGTTCATATATATATAAACCAAAAATTTACAACTGAATATTACTGAGTAAATGTTTTTGAAACTTTCAGTAAAAAGAATCGTTAAAGATACAAAACTTATGGATCTATTTAGAACAATTTCACAGCTGCTTTTCACTCACCGGAAAGGGAAAAAAATTGATTACTAAACAGACCTTGAAAGAAAGATTCTTTAATTAACTAGTACCATTATTGCATGGTAGTATTCTAATGGCTTACTTTCTACATACAAACCTCAAAAAAGTATAGTGTATGGTTTTAAATGAGTCTACAAATTTTTAAAACATCTTTTTATTTAAAAGTTCACATCTCACTGGCATTTCCCTATTTGATGAGAGTAACTTTTCTAGGTAGTATATACCTAGGATCCTCAAGTGGGATCGAACCATTGTCATCAAGCACGTATGTCAATCAATCATCGTTTGAGCCAAGGTATGAGTTACACATATCCAAAATTAGAGTTTTCCTATTTAGTGTAAATTCTATAAATATTCTACACTCAAACTGGAAACCATCTTACATACTTTTTCTCATGGCTAAGAGATTCCTGATTAAAATTTGTATGCCTAAGTTGCTAAATCGACTGTGATTATCAAGGACTGAGGTAACGTCCTTCCCTAGATTAGGGCTTTGCCAATGTGTGGTGACATTTACTATGAAAAAAAAAATTAATTTGTAGGAGAAAAAGGTTCATTTAAACCGTATTAATAAATCTTTTCATATTCGTAATCCCTCCAGCTTAGTGCTGAAAGAAACAAGTTTTTATCCTGAAAATGTTTCATTCTCAGACAAGGCGAGTAAAGGAACATTATTTGCTGTTTCTCTAAAATAACGATTTTAAAATTCACTTAATACTGTT
>SEYY01000291.1:15000-25000 GCA_009176605.1 Armadillidium nasatum
TTTAAAGAACTTATAATATTATGCTTAAATGTATTAAAGAGATGTGGAGAAGGAAAAGATTTTGTGGGTCGTCTCGAATCGAAGTAGAGGGGAATGTATGAGGGAAGTGTTCAGCTTTAGCCGTAGGTAAAACATCTTATGTGGTGTCGAAAGTAACGAGAAAAAAGAAACGTAAGAAGTAAAATTGGATTTGACATTTTTAGTTAGCATACCTGAAAAATCGCAAAGAAGGGAAACCAGAAAGGATGTTACATTTTTAGTTTGAGAAAAAGTTCATAATGTTACATATAGGGATCGACCGGGGCCGGGGCCGGGGCCTAAAATTTGTAAAGAGGTCAAAAGCACTGAAATTTTACTTCAAAAAAATTAGATATAAATTTAATTGAGGTTTATTTAATTATAAGAAAGGCGTAGAATAGCCAACATTCACTTAAATTAATGATTATATGCATTTTCTCCGAAAAAATTTCAAAAAATTACAGATTTTGTATAACAAAAAGTACAAAAATTAAAAAAAAAAAAATTTGTTTTTGATTCATAATAGTGATTCAACAGCTTTATCTAGGTAAGACCCTAATGTAAAGTTTGAAAAAATGTAAGATATAAAATTATCAATATAACCTGTATTTATACATATCATTGTTATTTATTGCTATGTATCAAACTTGTATCAATTAGCTACATTATTTCAAAATTATTATTTTGTTTATACTTCAGTCAACATAGTTAAAAGATAAGCTTCAGCAGTATGGGAGTACTTTACAATGTTTCAAGGATAGGCTCGAAATAGCTAAATGTAACATCTGCAGCCAGGAAATTAGAAGAGGACCTCCAGGTGCTACAAGTAAAAAATTTTCAAGTAACTCTTATGGGGTATCTAAAAACAAAACACAAAGATGAACATTCACTAGCAGAAAAGGAGAGGTCAAAAGAAACAGAAAAAAAGAAAATTTTAAAAAAGCAAGAAGGAAAATCCTAATTTTCTTATATTTTGTTAGAATATTTTTTTTTATTATTTGACTGATTAAGCTGAAATTTTCAGGGTATATGCATTTTGTCCCGAAGTTCTGAGTTGATTTCGAGCATTTTTCTGAACACATAACGGTTTGAAAGTTATTTGGACCCAAAGTTGAAAAAAAATGAATAGCGTGGTCAAACCACTGGTCCACATGGGCTGAAAATTTAACTGAATAATCTTAGCCCCAATTTCTTGCATTGGTGAGAACAGATTTTTGATATCACGTCTAGAAAAAAAGTTATAAGCACTTGAAAATTTTTTTTTGCAAAAATCGTACCCTTTTTTTTTTTTAAATTATTTAGAAAAAAACAAAAAAACGCTACCTACTAAATTCTTTATTTTTGGACATTGTTTTGATGGAGGGACAGGGCACAACTTTTATTTATTATATATATATATATATATATATATATATATATATATATATATATATATATATATATATATATATATATATATATATATATATATATATATATGTTGCTTGCTCTGCATAGGGATGTTGTTCGCCCCTGTATGGGGTACGCCTCGCACATCTGGGGTGGTTCCACACATACAGCTCTTTTCAAAAAGGTGGAATCTAGGGTTTTTCTTCTTATAAACTCTTTTGCTCTTACTTACTCTCTCCAATCTCTTTCTTCCCGTCAGATTGTTACATCACTTTCTCTATACTATCGCTATTACAACGGACATTGCTCTTCTGAATTCTCACGTCGCATACCTCCTCCATTGAGAAGGGATCGTGCGACACGACTTTCTACACAGTCTCATCTTTTCTCTGTCCAACTCTCCGACCCCAGACTTAACCGCTGTGCTCACTCTTACATGTACTCTACTGGTAAAGTCTGGAACACACTCCCTTTAATCTATTTTCCCAACTTCCTTTGACTTGCACATTTTCAATTGCCGTGTGTCGGGTCACGTCGGCCATTAGCGACCAGATTCATAATGTTCGTAAATTCTGGTGGAATTGGGTGGGCCTCTGGCCTTTGCTCACCGGGGGAGAAAAATATAATATATATATATATATATATATATATATATATATATATATATATATATATATATATATATATATATATATATATATATATATATATATTATATATGTATATATTATTAAATGTTATTTGCTTGAAGAGAGATATAGCCTAAAAAACTTTGGGAATTTATGAAATTTGGTAAAAAAATTGACCGTCTTCAAGGCTATATCTCGAAACCAACGAATCGCATTGAATAAAGTATAGAGAGGAATTTGTATCCCCATCCCTCCTCTATACACCCACCGAAAATAAATGTTTCTTTTGTTTTAGTTATTTTGTCCGAAAAGGTGGATTTAAAAAAATAAAAAATAAAAATTTTTTAATACCTGTTCAGTTTTGGGCTTATAACATTTTTCCTGTAACTCTAGGAACAAAAAGTCTGTTTAAGGTTTTTGTTGCCAATAGAATTATAAATATACAGTACAAATTTCAGGTTATTCCGAAAAGTGGTTTGGCCTCGACATTCATTTGAAAAAGGTCAAATTTCCCCCGAAAAAATAAATAAATAAATAAAAAAAAAAAAAACTTTTTAATAGTTATATAGTTATAGACTCAGGAAAACACTGAATACACACTGAAAATTTCAGGAGAATCGGCTGAAAATTAAAAAAAAAAAAATGAAATTGGATTGTCCCCTCAAGTATAATTTCCCATTTTAACCCCGGCTGGCAAACCCCGGTTTTCCCTGATTTTTAGCCGGGGCCGGGGCCCCGGTCGGTTTTTAGCTAAATAGAATAGATCCTGCACTATTACGAAAAGGAAAAAAGTGAAGTTTGAGATTTTGGAGTCTGAAGATGACTACTGCGAATGACTGACGAATTAAACCAATTTTTATAAGTCTTAGTTGAAGAAAGAAGAGAATGGATTGTTCTCCTAAATGACATAGAGAATCTCCTTGGATATGTACTCTTCACACTTCAAGAGATCCTTCTCACAAAGCAATTATCATTGCAGGAAAATCAAAGAAGAAGGACCGCAAGTTCAAGTAGTTTGGCGCAAATAAGTGCTAAAAACATTTAGTAGCAGTATACGGTTGATTTGAAGAGAAAGAACATTGATATCGACTAATATTAGAGGTGATTTGAATTGCCAAGAGGAAGAAATAAATTAAGAGTAATATGAGAAAGATGAAAAGATAAAAAAAGGTTAAGAATGTTTCGTCCCAATACAGCACGAACGATCAGGAATATAGGCCTAGAATTTCACAATTTACTCAAGGTTATTCAGAATAGAAAAATGAAAGGAAAACTCAAATTCTGATTCTAAAGAACTGAAAGAAACCAATTGACGGTGATAGACATTAAAATTACACAAAATGATTTCAGAGATTTTAGAAGAGAAAATGTTCTTCCTACTTTGTGGTTTAGATAGCCCATTTCTTTAGGGTTGTAAGTATAGTTAGGATATAAATAAACAGAACAACTGAGTTCAGTCATAGATTGAGGAGACAGACAAAGTCATGAGGTGGAAAATTCAGAAAACTTCAAATTTGAAACCTGAGAACTAACAGCGTTGTAACTTGCAAATTTAAATAAAAATGCGATTGGCTGAATATAGAGGAAAGAGGCAATGTAAGAGGAAACTTGAATGGGTTTGATATCAGAACACACAAGCTCTTGACTTTCATTTAAAAATGGTCAAGTGACGTACTCCCCCTATATTATATATAGCGCCGTCCGAAGCGATAGAAATACTCCCTCTGGGGTTTAAATCGCTGGGTGATAGGGTGGGCTAGACCATTCCGTTTCACTCCGTTGCCCATTGGTTCGTACTTTTTCGTGTTTCATCTTCTCAGAGGGTCTCTATTGTATCCTTGACTCACATTGGAGGCTCTATACTCCCACAACCTTTCCCTTTCTTCACATGTATTCTACAAATTTACAAGCACGTACACAAACATTACCTTAAAAAAACAATCTTCACAATGGCGAATCGTAAAACTGCCTCGGAGAAGTTTGGAGGGTCAGCTTCCAATCATAGCCCCTCATCCACCCCTTCCCCCATGACCACTTGGGAGTTGGTGGCCTCCAGTAATGGGGTTGGTGCCACCAAGACCTTGAAGCCGACTTGCCCTGGTGCAAAGTCTTTTTTTTCATTAACTTCTGCAACATTCTCTGTCTCTTTACTAATTACCACTTTGTCGAACACCACCTCTCTTCTTCTAGGCCTAATCCCTTGTTCCTAACTGAAGCCCATGTGCCAAAGTGCTTTGACACAAACCCTACTCTGTTTCCTCCTACTTTCTCTATCCTCAATTTTCAGCCAAAGGCAGATGTTGCTTTTATGTGCGCAACGATGTTGTCTATCTCGTCTTCTGAATTCTCTACTTTATGGCTTAAACTTTCTTGCAACTCTACAACTAAATTCATTTGTTCTGTTTATTAATCTCCTAATTCTACCGACTGTAAAAAATTCTTCGACTATCATAATTCCAAAATAGAACACGTTCTTTCTTCTTCTTCTTTCTCCGAAATCATCATTTTAGGTGATTTCAATGTTCACCACCGCCAATGGTTTTCATCTGGCTCTCATGATCCAGCTGGTGAACTTGCTTTCCACTTTTCTATTCAGAACAACCTTGAGCAGTTGTGCATCTCCCTACCGGTATCCCAGATTGCTTTGGTGATGAACCCAACATATTTAATCTTTTCCTAACTTCTTATCTTTCTCCTTATTCTGTTAACTCTTTCCTCCTCTGAGTTCATCCGAACACCTTCTTATCTCTGAACCTTGTTCTGTCTCTTCTAGTCTTCAGCAAGAACGGCTCCCGCCTTCTGCGAGACGTTTCTGGCATTTCAGTGCAACTAACTGGTCTGACTTGCGGTTGTACCTTTCTGATTTCCTATGGAATGATTACTGGTCTCGTGGGAGTGGTCCATCGGAATGTGCAGAACGCATTACCGAGGTTATTCTCTCTGGCATGGAGGCGTACATTCCATATTCTTTCCATTCTACTAAACATAGCAAAGCTTGGTTTAACTCTGCTTGTTCTCGCACTATCCTCCACAGGGACGCTGCCTTCAGGGATTACCGTCGTCTTCAAACTCCAGAAACTCACCCAACTTATATTTCATCCAGGAATCGTGCAAAATCTGTTCTCCGCACGACTAAAAACTCCTTTCTCCGTAGAAAATGCAATAATCTTTCTGGTTCTTCTTCTTCAAGCACTTTCTGACATTTTGTAAAAATTGTCAACTCTAACTTTGCTTCTTCCTCTTTTCCACCATTAGTATCTTCCAACGGTACAACTGCCGTTTTGCTTTCCTCTAAAACTGAACTCTTTACTCAATTTTTTGCCTCTAATTCAACCTTAGACGATTCCGGAGCTGTTCCTACTTCTTCAACCCCATCCAACTCATTTATGCCTAAAATTATAATTTCTTCTAAAGACGACATATCTGTTTTCTCTGAGCTTAACACTTAGAAGGCGTACGGTCCTGATGGTATTCCTCCTGTGGTTCGCAAAACTTGTGTTTCCGAGCTTGTACCCTGCCTTGGTAAACTATTTCGTCTTTGTCTTTCTACTTCAACCTTCCTTTCTTGTTGGAAACGCGCACTCATTCAGCCTTTGCCGAAGAGGGGGGACCCTTCTCAACCCTCTAACTATCATCCTATTTCTTTAACCTCCGTTCTTTCTAAAGTTTTCGAATCTATCCTTAACAGGAAGATTTGGAAATATTTCAATACTTCTAATCTTATCTCTGATCGCCAGTATGGCTTTCGTAAGAAACGCTCTACTGGTGATCATCTTTCCGTTCTGTCTGACTCTTGGCATTTCGGTGAATTTTGTAATTATTATTATTATTATTATCGCGCTGGACACATCGAAAGCTTTCGATAGAGTCTGGCACAAAGCTTTGATTTCCAAACTTCCCTCTTTCGTAATCTATCCTTCTCTCTGTGTTTCCTTTCTGGTCATTCTATAGCAGCTGTTGTAAAAGGCCACCGTTCATCCTTTAAATTTATTATTAGTGGTGTTCCTGAGGAATCTGTCCTATCCCCAACACTTTTTCTATTTTTCATTAATGACTTTCTCTCTGTTACTTCATCTCCTATCTACTTATATGCCGATGACTCCACCCTGCATTATTCCTTTCAGTTTGAAAGGCGAATTTCCCAACAGTAGTTATTAGATGCAAGGAGGGTAGCCTTGGAGCAACTGACTTCTGATCTTTCACGTATTTGAAATTTCGCCAGAGAAAACATGTCATGAATCTTATATTGGTAAGACTCTAAAGACTTTACAATTGCGCATTTCACAACATAAAGCTAATATTCAAAGACAAAATCTAGAAATGCTTTTTTTTCACATTACTGAAAATCACAATATCAATTAGAACAGTTCTCAGTTTATATATCTTTCGAAATATAAAAAAATCTTAAGAATAGTTGAATCATTTTTATAAAAAATAGTAGCAATTTTAATTCTTCCACCGGCTTCTTTGGAGTAGATGATTTTACTTTTAATTTTCTAAAGATACTTTTATGATCTACTCCCATATACTGTACATATTTTATTTATACCTCTTGTTGTTTATTCTTTTTGATGCATTTCTTGTTTTTTGTTCTTTATTTATTTATTTTAAAAAATTTTTTTTACTTTTTTTTTATTTTTGGTTTTTAACCAAATTTATTTATATAAAGTCGTACATCTTTATATATTCCTGTAATATATATATATATATATATATATATATATATATATATATATATATATATATATATATATATATATATGTATGTGTGTGTGTGTGTGTGTGTGTGTGTCTGTAAGAGTATGTGTATCTTTATGTGTGTGTTTTTGTCCTTCTGTCTGTTCGTTTGTTTGTCGCGTCCTCGTCTCATTATAAGTGAGCAATTAGGCTCATTGCGTTCCTGTCTTAACCTTTCTTTTAATCTTAAAGCACCTGATGAGAAGGTAGTTTATACCTTGAAATATAGTGCGTTTTAAATTTTAATCTTATTTCTGTTTTTACCGGTCTTAACACTTTGTTGATTCCCTTAACTTTAACATTTTATTAGTTTTATTATTTTATTTAGTGGTTTTATAATTATTATTAATAATAGAGTGCGAGTGATTCAGTTCTCTAAAATAATATTTTATATATATATATATATATATATATATATATATATATATATATATATATATATATATATATATATATATATATATATATATATATATATATATATATATATATATATATATATATATAATATATATATATATATATATATATATATATATATATATATATATATATATATATATATATATATATATATATATATATATATATATATATATATATATATATATATATATATACCATTTGTTATTTTAGTAAAGAAAAGCCTTTCTATACTTTTTCCTTTACCAACATTTGTGACGAAGCTCCAAAATCCTCTTAAGTTTTGTCTCTTATTTTATCTAATAATTTAATGCTTTTTCTCCTCATTTATTATTGGTATTAAAAAGGGTTTTCTCAGAGTCTTTTTTTGTGTTTGTTTGTTCTCTGGAAAGTCTTTTTGTGTTTGTTTGTTCTCTGGAAAGTCTTTTTGTGCTTGTTTGTTCTCTGGAAAGTCCTTTTGTGTTTGTTGGTTCTCTGGAAAGTCCTTTTGTGTTTGTTGGTTCTTTGAAGTCAGAGGAATAAGTATTCCCTTTGCTATTCTTATTAGGAATTTTTATTTAGAGAAAGCTAGAATTATTATTATTATTATTATTATTATTATTATTATTATTATTATTATTATTATTATTATTATTATTATTATTATTATTATTATTATTATTATTATTATTATTATATTATTATTATATTATTATTATTATTATTATTATTATTATTATTATTATTATTATTATTATTATCATTATTATATTATTATATTATTATTATTATTATTATTATTATTATTATTATTATTATTATTATTATTATTATTATTATTATTATTATTATTATTATTATTATTATTATTATTATTTATTATTTATTATTCATTATTATTATTAATTTAATGATTATTTTATTATCATTATCATTACATTATTATTATTATTATTATTATTATTATTATTATTATTATTATTATTATTATTATTATTTTACAATATTTATTAATATTAACTATTAGTATTACTATTGTTACTATTATTTTTCTATTACTACGGCATTTGTTATATCTAGCTGTACGTATGGGTCACCTTTATACAATTTCACTTCTTTTACCTCTGTTTTAAGTTTTAATAACCCTAGTTCGAACTATTTGTGCGATATTGTACCATACGTATTCCAGATACTATCTTTCACTATTATTTTTCTTATCATTGGTGATATTATTATTATCATTATTATTATTATTATTATTATTATTATTATTATTATTATTATTATTATTATTAATATTATTATTATTATTATTATTATTATTATTATTATTATTATTATTATTATTATTATTATTATTATTATTATTATTATTATTTTAATTATTAGCCCTTTCGATATAAATATCAATATTATCATTCTTAATATTATTATTATTATTGCTCTCATTATTATTATTATCAATATTATTATTACTTTTATATTATGTTATTATTTATATTTTCATTGCTATTATTATTATTATTATTATTATTATTATTATTATTATTATTATTATTATTATTATTATTATTATTATTATTATTATTATTATTATTATTATTATTAATTATTATTATTGTTATTATTTCTTATTAGAATACGATGAATACCGGCAGAA
Organism: Armadillidium nasatum; assembly: GCA_009176605.1. Lineage (NCBI taxonomy): Eukaryota > Metazoa > Arthropoda > Malacostraca > Isopoda > Armadillidiidae > Armadillidium > Armadillidium nasatum. Next base: position 23,836 of record SEYY01000291.1, read on the forward strand.
ATTGGGACAAAACCCTAACAAAGAATTCCTCTTTTATATTATATTATATCGAAAGATATTTATCCAGATTCCCTTAAAAATAATAATGCATATGAAGTAAATAATTTTTCGTTATATCATCAAAACTTAAGAAGAAATCAAAAACATTATGATGAATTCCTTATTTTCTTAAGCTATCAAAACATTAATCTTGATTGCGTAGTATTGAGCGAAACATTCTTAAATGAGCATAATAAAAACATGTATTCCTTACCAGGATATAACGGAACTCACCTTGTGAAGTCAAACAAGCGTGGGGGGAGGGGTTTCTTTATTTAAAAGAAAATATATTGGTGAACATCCAAGAATAGTATTTTCAATGATAAATGACAGTATAGAAATACTGGCGGTATGCACTGAAAACACGTTCTCTAAAACAACAGTCGTTGGGATTTATAGGCCCCCAAATTGGTCAAAAATAGAATTAATAAATTCTCTTGAATCCACAATTCAAACACACTTGCACAACACAAAGATGATAATTGCCAGTGATTTCAATATTGATCTGAATATTCATAGCTCCTCTTCAGGCAACAACTCACTTTCCAACGGAATAATGTGAAATGGCCTGATCAACTATATAACACTACCTATCCGTCAAATAACACTGAGGATAGAAACCTCACTTTACTGGATCACATATGGAGTAATTTAGACTGTGATATCAAATCTTTTGTAATTAAGAAGGACATTTCAGACTATTTTCCCTGTCTTTTAAAATTTCATGTTAATGAAACACGAACCTTTACTGCCATTAAATGTAAAATATATAACGAGAACAACAGGAGAGTGTTTGTAAATAAGGTACACAGTATTTAATTTTCATTCATACAGAATGAGCAAATTGATATTAATTCTAAATTCAACATTTTTTTAAACTCATTAAGCAAGTGCTCCAATGATTCTTTCTCGATAAAAAACAAACAATTAGGATCAAAAAGAATTGAAAACTCTGGATGACTCTTGGCTTAAATGTTCGATAAATCAAAAGCATAAACTCTACCGAAATTATAAAGAAGGAATTATACCATTTCAATTATATAATAAATTCGATAAACAATTTAAAAATTGTCCTTAAGAAAGCGAAAAAGTATGTTAATAAATTTTATTATGTTCATAGCGACTC
>SEYY01000291.1:30000-40753 GCA_009176605.1 Armadillidium nasatum
AAAAAAGAATTATAAACAAATGGTTAACTAAAGCTTTGCTATATTCAATTAGGCAAAAGCACAAATTGTATAAATTTGTTAAGAGAGGAATCATACCAATTCAAACTTTCACCACATATTCTTCATTACTGAAAAAACTAATTAGAAAATCTAAAGTTGAGTGTTTTGAAAACAAATTTGAACAAACACAAAACGATGCTCCATCAACTTGGGGATTAATAAATAACATTTTAAATCGTTACAAAAAATAACAAGGTTGTAATTCCAGAAATAAAAATTAAAGACGAAATAGTGATCGATAAGCAACTCATAATAAATGAATTAAATTCTTATTTTTCAACCATAGGAGCTAAAGTGGCAGAAGAAATTCCACAAACAAATGTTTCTTTTACTGACTACCTAGAAATACACAAAGGTCAAAAAATCTCTTTTACAAGCATATCAAGTTCTGAAGTAAAGTGTGCAATAAATAGTTTGAAAAGCGAAAACTCCAATATTAATTAATAGTATACCAAACTGGATCTACAAATTCTGCACAAATGAAATCTCAACAATATCAGCGACCTTCTACAATACTTCACTTGAGCTAGTCAACTTTCCAGAAGAACTGAAGATAGCAAGAGTTGCCCCAGTCCCTAAAACCGTTGACACATCAGTTCCCAATAACTTCCGTCCCATCTCTATCCTACATTCAACTGATAAAATTTTCGATAAATTGGTGCATAAACAAGTTACAAACTACTTTCGCGAGAATGAGCTCCTTTCACCAACTCAGTTTAGATTTACAAAAATTCGCAATACTTACTGAAAATATATATAGAGCATTAAATGACAAACAAACATACGTGCTACTTCTATTAGATTTTTCAAAAGCATTCGATGTTATTCCGCCCGACTTACACCTTCAGAAATTAGATAGCCTTGTTATTTCGAAAAATTCCTTAACCTGATTCCATTCATATTTATCTGGCAGAACACAAAACATAAATTTAGGAGATGTATTATCTTACCACGCCCAGATTTCATTTCTCAAAGAGTGCCTCAGGAATCTATTTTGGGTCCACTATTCTTTAACATATATACAAACTACTTCCAAAACTGTCATAATTCTCTACACTCTAAATACGCTAACGATACCGTTATTTTAGTATTAGACCGTAATATAGATACCCTAAACACAAAAGCGAATAACGTATTAGAGAATGTTGTACCATCGGAAGAGGCTAACAGGCCCTCTCTGAGCCTCCAAAAAACACAATACTTAATAGTGACAAATGTTAAAAAACATATCAAGCTAAATGTTATTTACGGCAAGAGAGGCAATCATAAATCGAGCCAAATCTGCAAAACTATTAGGAGTTATTTTCAATGAGAAATTCTCCTTCAAGTAACACGACAATAGTCTTACTAGAAAACTTGCATATGCTACCTAAGCATTCCTAAAGATAAAAAAAACTTTATACCAAAAAATATACTAAAAATCTATATTACAGCCTTGTTTATCCACACATACTCTATAATCTACCTGAATGGGGATGTACAGGTGTATACCTGCTACAACACTTAATAACACTTTATAAAAATATAACTCGTACATTATCTGGATCTCACGATTACTATGAACACACAAGCCCGCTCCTCAAAAAATTACCCATACTCAAACTACCAGATGGGCTTACTCTCACAGTGACTACTAACATTTACAAAATCATAAATGGAATGTCAAATGAACTCATAACAAATTTAATAATTAATTACCAGAATGTAAGAAAGCCAAATCTGAGAAGCACAAACTCACGAACACTCACGTAAAACAAAATACACTCTTCTCAAATCAAGTAGAGCTATATCGTACAAAGGCAATGAACAATGGAATGAACTTCCAAAAACCATTCAAGAATAAGAAACACTTCCCACATTTCGTAAACATGTCAAAGATCATTTGCTTTCAAAATACTAAAGAAGGTATTCATTAAACTATTAAACAAGATCTACCACACTTATTCCCAACTTTTCCAAAACTGCTATAATTATTATTATTACTTTTATTATTATTATTATTATTATTATTATTATATTATTATTATTATTATTAATAATAATATAATAATAATAATAATATAATAATGATAATATTTATTATTTAGTATAACTATTAGATATGATAACTTTAGCTATTTTGGTTAGTACTATTATTTCTACGAATAAAGCCAAATCTTTATTATTATATTTCATTATTATTCAGATTAATATTATTTTATTGTCATTTTTATCTCAATTTTTACTGCTATTACTATGTTAGCTATTATTATTTTAATAATAACTATTATAATTACTATTATTATCATTATACTGTCACATTATTATTATTAAAAGTGCTGTTATCATTATTATTATTATTATTATTATTATTATTATTATTATTATTATTATTATTATTATTATTATTATTATAAGGGTAATGATAATAATATGTTTTATTATTGATAATATTGATTTGACCATGATTGATATTATTATAATTATTATTATTATTATTATTATTATTTATTATTATTATTATTATTATTATTATTGTTATTATACTTATTATACTTACTATCTCTTTTCAATAGGTACTACAATGATAGGTGCTCGAGGGAACTGATCTCTCTCATTTTTCCACCGTTGCGTTGTCCTCGCTGCAGAAGGGGTGCCATGCTTTCGCACCAATTTTGTATGGATGTGGGAAACCCCAGGCTAACTCGTTGTGGTGTCTCCTTCTTTCCAGCCACCTCTGTTCTGTGGAACTCTTTACCATCTTCTATTTTTTCCTCCTGCGTTTAATCATCCACTCTTCAAGGCTTCCGTCTGTGCCCACCTAAGGGATGTGCGTTAGGCGTGTGTTTGAGTGTTTTCTTCCCCTGTATGAGCCCCTTCCTTGAAAAGGGCTCTGCCCGTGAGTGGTAGCGTTCTGTATATATATATATATATATATATATATATATATATATATATATATATATATATATATATATATATATATATATATATATATATATATATATATATATATATATATATATATATATATATATATATATATATATATATATATATATATATATATGTATAAGTGATCGCAATACGCATTCGCATCATCATCAAAATTAACATTCGCATCCGCATCCGCGTCCGCATCCGAATCCGCATGCGCACTTTTCAAAAATTCAACATCCGCATCTGCATCCGCATCCGCATCCGCATCCGCACTATCGAAAAATTCGACATCCGTATCCGAAAATTACAAAATTTGACATCCGATCCATCACTAATATATATATATATATATATATATATATATATATATATATATATATATATATATATATATATATATATTGTAAAATTATTTTATTTAATTAAACGTATTTCATAATAAATTCTTAAAGTAATATAAATGAATATTTATAAATATTAGCTTCTCTTAGTTTAAAAATATATGAAATGTTCTTACAATAATATCAATTATTTTTATATAGTTAATTCATTTGTTTATTTTCATATAATTATTTATATTTTATATTATATTATTTTATTAAATATTTAAAGTACAAACTTTAATAGATCTATATATTTATTTATATTTATTGATAATTAAAATAGTTTACCTAAAACCTATCATTTAACTTCGCTCAGTTTCATAATGAACAAATCTATTCGTTCAGTAATATTAGTTTTTCTTATTTTTTAGAGGTTATTTATTTATTTATTTATTATTATTAAAATATTTAATATTATATGTATTTATTTAGTTATTTCTTAATATTGAGGTCCTTAAATGGTTTATTTCTCTTTATTTTAATTGCGTTTTTGGCAGACGACTTCTGAAAACTTATATTGTTTATTATTATTTTAAGAGAGTTTGTTAAACGGGTTATTAATAAATGTTATGTTCTTAATTTATGTTTGAATATTTAAATTAGAAGTATTATTGCCTTAAAATGTCCTATTTATCAATATTATTATATAAAATTTGTTTTCTAAAAGGAAATGATTATATTGTCTTATTAATTATTTTATACGTTTTAACACTGACCCCGTTATAAGGAACAATATTTGTTTGTCATTTTATTTATTATTATGTTAATAACTCATTAATTATATAGTTTTGGGTAATCAAACTGTATATGAGGATAGATTACTATATATTAAATAACTTTTAATATATATAATAAGATATAAACCTTTATATTTTGTGTAATAAATTTATAAAGATAAAGGATTATATGAATTAGATAGTCATGGTTAGAAAGGATTTGTAAAATATTTTTATAATATGTTTTGTATTTATTTTTATTCTTAAGTTAGCATTAAGGAAGAGAAATTAGTTAGCATTAAAAAGAATTATAAAAGAAATTTATTGATAAAAGTCAAACAGAAAACTTGACTCTAGGCTCATTGAAGTGGTTAGTTCAGACCATTTTAATCGGTCAATTTTAAACCGGTTCCTCAATAGCCAATACTGAAGCCCTTTATTGCTGAAGTACTAATGAAGGAAGGAATCTTGGGAGACGCTTAATTTCTCCTGTTGAGAGGTGAACTTAACCTAGATTCCGAAGGAGGCATTGCTTAAAGGTGCGGTTTTAACTCCTTCAGATATTGGACTGATTTAAGGTTCAATAGTCGGGAAACTGACTTTAAAACCTTTGAAGGGTGTTTTCCTCTTTTTTGTACAGCTTATTGACTGAGAAACGATGATTCATATCGTCTCATGTAACATATAATAGAACCGTAAAATTTTATAACATCTTAAAGTTAGAATTCATGACTCCGAATCGCTCGAAATAACCACGTCTACCAATATACATTTTTGTCATCTTATTATTTATTTCTCATGTAAATAAATCTATTTAGTAGTTAATATTGTTTAATTCAGCCACACATTTGGAATTTGTCTAGCACATGTTATTTTTTTTATAATAAAGTTGGTATATGGAGCCATAATAATTTTATAACAACGATACTAGTGAGAAGGCTCGTATACACTTTAAAAACCTTATAATATATATATATATATATATATATATATATATATATATATATATATATATATATATATATATATATATATATATATATATATATATATATATATATATATATATATATATATATATATATATATATATATATATATATATATATATATATATATATATATATATATATATATATATATATATATATATATATATATATATATATATATATATATATATATATATATATATATATATATATATATATATATATATATATATATATATATATATATATATATATATATATATATATAGCACAAGTTCTTGAAGATTTACAATTCACCAATTTAAAGTAAAATTCAGATTCATTGAATATTCCATTCGTGATAGAAAACAAGTAATAATAATAATAATAATAATAATAATAATAATAATAATAATAATAATAATAATAATAATAATAATTCTTATTAAAGATGCATTCATTTTAAAAGATGAGCTTTCAGTGTATTCTCTCTCTCTCTCTCTCTCTCTCTCTCTCTCTCTCTCTCTCTCTCTCTCTCTCTCTCTCTCTCTCTCTCTCTCTCTCTCTCTCAAATATTATCTCCCTTCCCCTCCAGCTTTTTCCCCATCTAAGCTTTCTCACTTCCCCCCTTCCTTTCCGCCTCCCACCCTTTCAATGCTTTCGTTTCTTCTTCGTTGGAATTTGAAACCTTTAAGCAAGGATAGACTTAATTCATCATCCGCAAAATTTGCATATCGAAGATTACAAATGCCGAATTGGAAAATTACACACACACTCACACACACACACACACACACACACACACACACACACACACACACACACACACACACACACACACACACACACACACACACACACACACACACACATACCACACACACACACACATATATATATATATATATATATATATATATATATATATATATATATATATATATATATATATATATATATATATATATATATATATATATATGACAAAATTTTTCCATTCGAAATCATTGAGAACAGCGATGGTTGTCAGGAAAACGTACAGAAGACCTTAACACCGAGCTACGCCGGTTCTCCAAAACAGAAGGCATCGCAAAACAGGTTTCCATCTCTTCTGCTTTGGATCACAATAGCAACTCGGGACCTATTAGAATCCATAGGAGGATGCTTGAAACCCCTACTGGGGTTACATGACATTTTTCTGGGGTGCTCCTGGATTACAGGAACAACCAACCAAAGTCAAGCAACACCACCATGGGCATAACAACTGTTGTAACGAAATTAGCAATAATAAGGCAGAGAAAATTATGTATATATATATATATTGTACTTGTCAATGTTTTCATGTTATTTTAATGGCTTTTTTTGTTTCTGTTTTTTGAAAGAAAGCAATTCCAATTTAAGTTACAACATAATAATCCTGAAGTTTGAGATAAGAATGAATATAAAATTGAATTAAAAACATTCCTTCAACAAATAAATAGTTTTTGTGCAAAATTAAGATTCAGTCCGAAGACCTCACCTATAATGGGTAAGAACTAAGAAGGCCTGAGGTTCCACACACCTGTCCTGTTCTCTTTACTCTCAACAAGACATGAGGTTCCCCACACCTACCCTGGACTCCATACTCTCAACGACCTGAGGTTCCCCACATATGCCTTGGGCATTTTACCCTCAATGACCTTAGGTTTCTCACTCCTGCCCTTAACTCTTTACCCCCAACAACCTGAGGTTCCCCACAGCTCCCCTAGACTCTTTACCCTCAACGAACTGATTTTCTCCACATCTGCCCAGAACTCTTAATTCTCAATGACCTGAGTTCCCCACACCTGCCCTGTACTCTTTACTCTCAACAAGACCTGTGATAGTTACTCTAGATATGAAAGAATACTCCAAGGAAAGAAAGATGTCACACCTTTTTGAAAACACAGCTAAAGTTTTGTGAAGATATCCTCCTGAAGAGTTTTTTGAAAGCGAAACCTCTTAGATGTTTGTTTAATATGGGAAACAATTGGGGATACTTCCAAGAAATATCACGAAAAATATACGAAGATTTGGTTTGTGTTTTGGAATTTTTTAATTTTATTGTTTGGAAGATTTAATTAGGTTAAACAGATTGAGGAATTTAAGTTTTTGAGGCATTAAAAACAATTATGTTTTCCCTGTTGCAATCAGAAATTCTAGAAAGATTAAAAGAAAGTTGCTTGCGATCCAAGGAAACCTTTATGAGATCTATTTGCTGCTTTAAATAATTAAAAGTTTAGTATAAGATGGAGTCATTGGCATAAGAATAGATACGTGATAGAATGAGAGATAAGACATTTATGGAAATTTTAAAGACGACAGTGGATTTAAAAGTAAATCGAATGAAATTTGTATTAATAGATTAAAGGGTTAAAACTGATCGTTTAAAATAGGTGTCATAGATCAAGAGAAATAAAAAGGCATTTATATTAAAGAAAAGGATAAATATCAAAGCATTCTTCTAGACTCTTTCGATACTTTTAGGTATATCTATTTCAATAGCAAAGGTATCGATTTTTTATATCAATAACTTTCCGGAAAAAAATTGAAAAAAATTGAAAATTTACTCATAATATATATATATAAAAAAAAAAATATATATATATATATATATATATATATATATATATATATATATATATATATATATATATATATATATATATATATATATATATATATATATATATATATATATATATATATATATATATTTTTTTTTTTTTTTTTTTTTTTTTTTTATTTTTATTTTTTTTACTGTGAATCCAACTTATTTGAAATTTTGAAGTTTACAGAATTAAGTAGTGTTATACAACTTTCGCCTTGGTCATATTTTTGCATACCCAACAGTTCATCGTCTTCTGGGTATGCGATGACCAACTTCTTAAAAACAATAATTAAGTATACAAGAAAATGTCTTAAATAAAAGTTGTATAACTCACAGAATTCTCCCTACTCTAAAAAAGAATTCGTATAAATTGGACGAGAGAGAGAGAGAGAGAGAGAGAGAGAGAGAGAGAGAGAGAGAGAGAGAGAGAGAGAGAGAGAGAGAGAGAGAGAGAGAGAGAGAGAGAGAGAGAGAGAGAGAGAGAGAGAGAGAGAGAGAGAGAAATGTTCGTTTTAAAATTTTATAGAAATTTTGCAGGAAAAACATTAAAAATTTTGAAAATTCAAAAAAAAAAAAAAAAAAAAAAAAAAAAAAATTCAAATTTTATTTTTACAAATTTCCCCTCAATTAACAGATTCGAAAATGCCAAAGATTTTGAAAGAACAAAGACAATAAATTTAAATTGAAAGTAAGGTTCTTTAAATCCCAACTTCCCCTAACTTACACACCTTTAAACATGTCGGCCTTTAACTGGACCAAATTTCCGATTTTTCCTTAACTCTGATGGAAAGTTTAGAAGGCCTCTGGCCTACTAAATATATATATATATATATATATATATATATATATATATATATATATATATATATATATATATATATATATATATATATATATATATATATATATATATATATATATATATATATATATATATATATATATATATATATATATATATATATATATATATTATTAGTGATGGATCGGATGTCAAATTTTGTAATTTGCGGATGCGGATGTCGAATTTTCGAAAAGAATGCGGATGCGGATGCGGATGCGCGAATGTTGAATTTTCGAAAAGTGAGGATGCGGATGCGGATGCGGAATGTTAATTTTGATGATTATGGGAATGCGTATGCCATCACTAAAATATATATATATATATATATATATATATATATATATATATATATATATATATATATATATATATATATATATATATATATATATATTATATATATATATATATATATATATATATATATATATATATATTTACAGAACGCCACCACTCACGGGCAGAGCCCTTTTCAAGGAGAGGGCACATACAGAGGAAGAAAACTCACTCAAACACACGCCTAACGCACACCTCTCAGGTGGGCACAGACGGAAGCCTTGACGAGTGGAAGATTAAATTCAGGAGGAAAAATAGATGATTGTTAAGAGTCCCACAGAATAGGTGGTTGGAAAGAAGGAGGCACCACAACGAGCTAGCTTGGGGTTTCCCACATCCATACAAAATTGGTGCGAAAGCAGGGCACCCCTTCTGCATCGAGGGCAACGCAAAGGTGGAGGAATGCGAGAGATCAGTTTCCTCGAGCACCTATCATTGTAGTACCTATAGAAAAGAGATAGTGCACCAACGTCACGTCGTAGAGATAGGGGGTCAAGAGATTTTGAAAGTAGGGGACAGTTTATTAATCTTTTAGCTTTAGACTCAACTCTATCCAGAAGAGAGGAGGAGGCGGAGTCCACTCAGATTTGAGAACTAGTACTCTATACAAGGGCGAATATGACAATTATATATTTGGAGTAACTGCTCAGAAGGAAAAAATTCTCGCAACCTGAACAGAATTTCCAGCTTCTTAGAGGCCGCTTTAGCAACCATTGTGATATGAGGTTTCCAAGACAGTTTATTATGTTATGTTTAGACCAAGAATGTTAATGTTATTTTCAGGTGAGACGGGAGAGCCGTCGAAAAGGATAGGGTAGTTGGGAGGTGTTTTTGAGATGAGAGATGCGAAGAAGTTGGGTTTTTAAAGAGGAAAATTTCACAAGGTTGCTATGACCCCACCGAGAAATCTCCATCCAGATCTGGCAAGAATAGAATCGGAAAGTTGAAGACGAGAAACCCCTCTAGAAGCAAAAGAGGGAGCAGATTTGAAATGAGTAGAAAAAGGTAGAGTTGAGTCATCAGCATAAGAGTGAAGTTAGTTAGAAGTGCAGTTGAGAAGATCGTTAATGAAAAGTAAGAATAAAGTTGGAGATAAAACAGAACACCTTTGACAGAAAAACGCTGCATCTACTAGTGCCGAAATGGAACGATCTTAGAGAGAATCAGACAAGAGTAAGCAAAGGAAAGAAGGAAACCCAAAGGAAGGGAGCTTGGAGAGCATAGGCGCATGCCATAATCTGTCAAAAGCCTTGGATATGTCAAGCGCCACCACACAAGACTCCCCGAAGTCCCTAAGGGCAGAAGACCATAGATCAGTAAGATAGGAGAGTATGTCACCAGTTGACCTCGAGCGTCGAAAGCCATACTGGTGATCTGAGAGAAGAGAATGAGACTCCAAATGATCCAGAAATGAGAGTTGAGGAGAGTTTCAAAAATTTTAGACAGAACACAAGTGAGAGCTATAGGTCGATAGTTAGAAGGGTCAGAGCGGCTACCTTTTTTCGGGATCGGCTAAACAAAAGCACGCTTCCAGCATTGAGGAAAAGTATTAGTATTAAGGCATAGAGAGTAGAGCTGAACGAGGACAGGCGCTAACTCGGAAGCACACTCCCTCAGAACACGAGGGGAATGCCATCCGGGCCACTGGCCTTCCTGACGTTCATAGATTTCAGGATCCCATGCACCCGATCATGAAGTAATTACAGGTAGAGACATGGGACACCTGAGAGGAGAAGGAGTAGGAGGAGGGATGCCAGAATCGAGCAGGGTGGAATTAGATGAAAAAAGGAGGCCGAAGAGATTAGCCTTTTCAGAAGGAGTATTAGCTACAGAACCATCAGAGCGAATAAGAGGAGGAAAGGCAGATTTACAGAAGTTATTACAGAGATATTTTT
>SEYY01000291.1:53353-55853 GCA_009176605.1 Armadillidium nasatum
AACATTACTCCTCTTATCAATCTTAACACTCGAATTTCCACAGCTTCCATTCTACTTTTCTGTCTTGTATTTAGAACCATACATATATATATATATATATATATATATATATATATATATATATATATATATATATATATATATATATATATATATATATATATATATATATTTATATATATATATATATTTTTTATATATATATATATAATATATAATAAATATTATATATATATATATATATATATATATATATATATATATAGTATATATATATATATATATATATATATATATATATATATATATATATATATATATATATATATATATAATAGTATATATAATATATAAAGAACGAAAAAAAAAAAAAAAACCGTTTGCACTATTTTATTTAAATTAAAATGAAAATTTTTAAGCATTATGCTTATTGTCACAAGGCGTTCTGCGATAATAACGGTTGTGACTATTCAGCGGTTCTTTAATTAGTACGAAAAATTTCTAGTGGTAAAAATATTTCGAAGGAAAATTCTTTCAATCCTCTTAATGGTAATTTCAAAAATCTTTTTATTTTCTTAAAATTTTCTATAATATTTTTAATATCTTCTTGTAATTTCATATTCCTTTGATATCTTTCTTAGATTAATACCTTTTCTAAATATGATTTACTTCATAACATCTCTTTATATAATTTATATAACTCTTTTATTTGATTATTCAAGAAGTCTTGAGCCTCTTCTTTAAAATTATTTTATCATCTCTTTTTAATATTATTAATTAACATAATCTCATTTCATAATCTTTATTCTTTTTATCTTCAGGAAGTCTTCTGCTTCCTCTATTTTAAATTATATTAAAATCTCTGTCACCTTTCTTGTCAACATCCTCTTTTAATAGATGAAGGTCAATGAATGACCTAGAGACAAAGAAATTCTTTGGTCAAGTATTTTATTTTCCTTAACTATCATACCGTTGAATTATACTCAATCTTTCATGTAGTCTACGGGTAAATTCAGGAACACACTCCCATCTTTAATTTTCCCAACTTTCTCTGATTTACACATCTTTAAACGCCGTGTATCGGGATATGTCGGCCTTTAATTTGACCAGATTTCTGATTTTATCCCAAACTCTGGTGGAAATTTTAGTAGGACTCGGGCCTCTGGTCTTTGCCCATCAGAGGGTATATATAAATATATATATATATATATATATATATATATATATATAATATATTATATATATATATATATATATATATATATATATATATATATATATATATATATATATATATATATATATATATAATACTTCAGTTACCTTTGGTTTTGTCACTGGAACCTACGGGGTTTGGTTGACGGGCCCCTATGATATTCTACCAGTATATCATATTACCTTACTGATAATTTTAATAGATTTTAAAACAAATCTTGAATATAATTGATTTTTTTTTTTTAATTTCAAACAAACCTGTAAGAACGGTTTAGATCAAATAAGAACAATTGTAAAGTTCAGTAACATTTTTTAGAGGTTTCTAAAATTTTCTTAATCTATGCAAATTTTTTGGAACTGTCTCCAATGACTTTGGGAAGAATCTTCTGTACTTCATGATGGAAAATAAGAAAGAATGAAAATTTACTAGAACATTGCTTGATAACATATTTATACAGATGCTCACAGATCCCCTTTTACTTCGCTTCTAGGTAGCCGAATGAACACATCTAAAGAAACTAAATGGAATCAAAGGCTTAGAGCAGTAACTAGATGCATTTTGCTACATATGTGGTCAGGGCATTAAAACAGGAGTAAAAAAGTTTTTTGTAGCAGCTTATACCCCATGCTTTGGCGTACCAATTGGGGATCAAGACAAATCCTGGGCATCTCACGCTGTTTGTGAAAACTTTAAAAAAAAAAAAATAAATAAAACTTTGGAAGCTAAGAAAATTTTGCTTCTATGAAGAGTATTTTCTTGAGGAAATCTTTGTGAAAATATAACTAAAATATTTTTTTCCCTCTAAGATGGTTAAGAGAGGAAAAGAGAGCCATAAAATCTGCCGTTTCAAGAATTTGGCACAAGCCCCGACACCTCAACCAACTTTTACTTCGGCATTGTGGATCCTTTCAAACGAAGAATTGGCAAAAATGCATCCCTAATAAATTATCCAGACCTTCCATCATCAATTTCATTAGTACTACACGTTACATATCTTTCTGGAAACTTCTATTTCTAAAAGAACTTATCCTCAGAAAACAAAAATTCAAAGGATGAAAACTTTATAGACGATATAAACTGCAATCTCAGAGGAGCAGGTGATGGAAGGAATTTATGCTATCCAAATGAAAGACCCAAATGTTCTTGTCAGAGATCTTGAATTAACAAAGGCAAATGTTGAGCTTTTGCTTTAAATGAACAAGCTGGGTACAGTCTTAAAAAAATTTCACTATTTGACCGATTATCCTGAAATTTTCAATGCATATGCATTTTTTCCTTATGTTC
>SEYY01000291.1:70853-75853 GCA_009176605.1 Armadillidium nasatum
ATGGATTTGTGTAAGGGGAAAGAAACAAACTAAAACTTGATTTGATTATCTTCCTTTCTTTTTTCGTTACAGGGATTTCCTGTATTTTCTTATATAAAAGTAATTTATTTTTCCACCCTCAAAAAAATTACGCTTCTACAGTAATATAAATTTAACTTTAAGAACAATTTTGGGTTTTAATAATAAAAAAAAAATATAAATAAATTTAATGCAGTGCATAAATCAAAATCTTATTATATAAGGTTCGTATAAATAAAATAATGGCGGAAGCTCTATAGAAGATAACTTCAGATTTAATTTACTCAACAGACAAAATTAGAGTTTCATATATACATATTATATATAATATATATATATATATATATATATATATATATATATAATATATATATATATATATATATATATATATAATATTGTTGTGCGTGTGCGTGTGCGTGTGCGTGTGCGTGTGCTTGTGCGTGTGCGTGTGCGAGAGAAAGAGTGAGTGAGAGAGAGAGAGAGAGAGAGAGAGAGAGAGAGAGAGAGAGAGAGAGAGAGAGAGAGAGAGAGAGAGAGAGAGAGAGAACCTTGAAACAATAGTGAAAGTATTTATTATTTATGATAAAATGAAGGAAGAAAAGTGTTTGAAGAGTTTAAGGAAAGTTAATAATCTTACAAGTGAATTTTATTTTATAATTTAAGAAAGAAATTTCAACTGTGAAGATACAGTCTCTCAGAACTGAAATTAAAATTCTGTATGCAAGAAGGGCTAACAATATTATAAGGTGATGATATATTGGAAAGTGGAACTTGGAGATTAAGATTAGAAATGTTTGATTACATGACGATTGGACTGTCTGAATTAAATACATGAAAATAACAGAAAATCTGGAAAGAAGATGAAGAATAAAATTTTAAATTATAATTGTAAGAATGTTTTTCCCTTTTTAAAAGATAAAATGGGACTAAGTTTCTTGCATGGAAATGAGAATTCAACAAATTGAAAGATGAGGATAGACAGAATATGAAAAACTGATAAAATGAAACTGAATTCGAATAATAAATGTAACATACTGTTAATGATGGAAATATATAAAAAACGCCATTGATTTTCAGCATGTGATGGGAAAGTTCCAAGAACAGCTGATATTAGTATTAATAATAATAGTAATGTTGAAGGGGAAAACAAGTTCAGCCAGTTAGAATGAGACGTATATTTATGATACCAAACTAAAAGATTCTTTCGTTTATTTTATATTTTATTATATTTGGAAAAAGTTTACGAAGCAAAAAAAAAATCACTTTGAAATAGTTTATTGGAAGGAAATTTTTTAAAGATAAACGTTGAGTGAAGATGGCAAAATGTGATTTTGAATTAGGAACATTTTATGTAAGTTGAATGAAGCAGAATGGCAGCATAATTGTCAAGAGCAGATTATATTGCTTCTATAATTGCAGAATATTATCTAGAAAATGGGGTAAAATAGCTGGATAACATCTACAGGGACCAATATTCCCTTTGATTTTTCTACGCGCTGTTTAAAAATAATTTATAACGGGCAATATATGAAAATAAATTGCAAATACAACAAAGTGTTATTATGTATTTTCACGAACTCTGATTCGCTTATATTTTAATGGTCAACATATAAATATTTCCTCACAAAAGCTTCTTTAAGTAGTTGAGAGGAAGAAAGGAAAAAATACTAACATACGATTATTCAATATTAGGGGAGATATTAGTTTTTATTTCCCTTATTGATGTCGAGTTCAGAGAGGAAAATTTAGGGGAAATGTTATTTATATTTCTCCTCGCTAATGCTTTATATATATCAATACGCACATATATAATGTTTATATAATATTCATGACAAATCCTTGGGTTATGATTGGGTCAAAGCGGAGGGGTTGTGGTACACAAAATTACAGAGTCTTAGGTACATGAAAAATATATAAATATAAGGAATAGGATATTGATTTCAAGAAAATAAAAAATTGAAAAAGGAGAAAAGAAATTAATAAAAAGGAAAGTTTAAGTAGTCATATCTGTGTGATCCAGTTCTATTTTATAATTATGATGTTTGTATTTCTATTTAAAATTGAAGAAAAGTTGAGGATATGTAAAAAACATTGAGAGTCTTTTGTGAGATAAATTAAAACAAGAAAATAATTTAAAAAAACAAACAAATTTTAACAGAAAAAACGACGCTTAGTCATTAGTGATTGATATGTGAAAGAGCTCTCCACTGCTCAACAAATTTATGTTCCAGATTAGGAAAATTAGTTCGCAGGTTAAAATGAAAAAGTTACCTTGGGAGATAGAGATCTAGGTTAAAGAGAATAGATTGATCCCATGGTGGCAAAGAAATTAAATACTACAAAATAAACTAGAATAATGAAGATTACTTACGGGTAAATTAGAAAAATAAGTAATTTTTTTTTTTGAGAAAATTCACATCTCACGGGCATCGCCTCATTCGAGGAGAGGAACTTTTCTAGGTAGTATATACATAGGATCTCCAAGTGAGATCGAACTGACGCCTTCAAGCACGTGAGTCAGTCACTCTACCGTTTGAGCCAAGGTAGACGGCAAGTTGCTTGGTAGATGGTTACTGGAATGTACTTTTAGTTTTTATGAATTCTGCCTCTATCCACAAGGCCTCCTTCACTCCAAGTGAATTCGGATAAGTCAGAACCAAAAGGAGACTTCGAGATTCAAGCTTGCAAAGATTGGGAGAAGACCTCAAAAACAAGGATAGTAGTTTTCAGTCAATTCATACCAATATAATTTGAATCAAACTGATTCAATCAAAGTCTATCACTGATTTCACTTGCCATAAATGTCAGTCTTGAATTATCAGTTCGACAGTATGGTACAGAAAGACTTTGAATGGTAATGGTAAAAAATACACTATTCAAATCATTTCTGATTGATTAAAAAAACATAACCTATAGTTTTGATACTCCCTTTGTCACCTTTTAAAATTACAGTAATAATTACAAAAAACATTCATGCCGGACAAAAATCTCACGAACAATTAATTGAAAGAAACAGGAATTGAAAAAAAATTATTTCAGATTGATTCAACTGACATGAAAGATGTGAAGCCATCAGTCAAACATTTGCTGATGCGGTTTGATTTTGATCTATTCTTCTGACTCATTTTACACAAGTGAATGTGTAACCATTTCTTTCAAAACTTTAAATTAATTTCTGAAATTAATGTATTAACATTTATTCTTTTCCCCCTTTGTACTTTCTCTTCTCTCTCTCTCTCTCTCTTCTTTTTTTTAAATAGAACTGAAAAACTCTCTCTCTCTATTCATACTCCTTACTTTTCTAGTGGTCATGCTCTCTGTGTTTTGTTAGCGTCTTTCATTGTTGCTCGGGCCCGGTTTTCGAGGCTCGCCTGACTTTTTTTTTCGTATATTTTTTTGGGGATGTGCTTGCCTGGCACCACCGTATTTCTATTTGAGGTCTGTCTGCACGACACATAGTCTTCGTTTTTCTCAAAGGTTTATAAGTTTAGGCGTCGTTACGAAACATCGTACTTTTTTTTTATTCGTTACTCTATTAACGTGCAAGATTTGTAAGTTCATTCCTCCTTTTACCCCAATTCGAATATTAGGCTTTAGGGTCCGATTTTATTACTTTTGACTTAATATTTTTAAGCTGTGTTATTAACACGGTTCCTATATAAGGTTTTCATTAGAAGTCAGTTTTCTTTAAGTTGTATTTACAAGAGAAAAGAAATGAGAGGAGAGAGAGACGAGAGATGGAGAGCCGAGAGAGAGAGAGATCGAGAGAGAGAGAGAGGAGGAGAGAGAGAGAGAGAGAGAGAGAGAGAGAGAGAAGAGAAGGTACAAAGGGGGAAAAGAATAAATGTTAATGGACACTAAAATATTTATTTCCCCCCAGAAATTAATTGTAAAGTTTTGAAGCCATGTTCTCCCAATTTCGACCTTATGTATAAATGAGTCCAAAGATAGAGCAAATCAAACCGCATCAGCTAAAATCGTTGACTGGATGGCTTCACATCTTTCATTGTCAGTGATGAAATCAATTGAAATAATTTTTTTTCAATCCTGTGTTCTTTCAATTGTCTGCCGTGAGTCATCGTCTCTATCCTTTGTCCTCGGCATGCAATGTCTTCCTCTCCTGCTAATTCACTTTCTCTTGTATTTATATATATATACAAGATGAAACAAGCTGCTTCTATGAACCTTGATTACTGAATTATGTATAAATAGCACTATTAATATTTAAGTTTAATCAATATCAGTATTAATCAGAATGACCATAAAGCTAATAATTCGGAATAGGTAAAAGAGATGAAACTGTAACTAAAACTTTGCACGAGTATTTCAGAGTATATGTTAACCCATCATAAAATTGAGTGACGACCCTCTATAACTAATACTGTAAACTTGAGAAATACTAAGACTTTTGCGACAGAAGGAGATAACTAGTTTCGACTGGTAATATATATGAGCCATGCGATATATTACTAGTGATCAAAAACTTAGAGATAATGTAGCTCATAATAGTATATCAATCAATGTCCAGAGTTGCGTGCGGTATGAATTGTACTAAACGCATCTTTCGCTCTAGTCCTGAGTTATTTTTCCAATACGACTCAAGTGAGAATTTATAAGACTAATTATTATTGTTTCTATATTTTGTATACATCTTAACTTTCGCGCACGTTCCTCGATATGAATTTCAAAAAGTCCTTTTGTCACTTTTCCATGAGTAATATATTATTACAACTTTAGTGAAGTGAGAGAGTACCTTTATAGTGGATATAGGCAGATTTCATATACTAGATATATTAACTAATATTCCAATAAGCTCATAATTCATAACATAGTATAAACTTGCCTGAGTACTATACTACGGATGGGCTTACAACGTAAATAATAGTGGACCTGATCATCTATATAACTGAATGGTCATTATGAACGCGTACATGGTATTTACGATTATCTACTTGGAGTCTATAAGAGCATATATCCCT
>SEYY01000291.1:80853-81945 GCA_009176605.1 Armadillidium nasatum
AACTAGTTAATTTATTTTTATTGTGCCACTGAAATGAAATTTCATATTGGTTCATAAAATTGAGAAAAATCTCTCTGCTAAGTTAGTATTTACCTTTAAATAAATGATTTGGGAGTAATATATATCTTCTAACTTAGCTGTTTAATTAGAACATGGTTTCATTTCTTTATGCTTGTATTTCTTTGAAAAATAGTTTATCATCATCGATGTTGACGGTGTTCTTGCTCTAAAGGATATTTATGAAAGGGCTCGCCTTGTTTGTGGCTGATGACGTCACAGTCTCATGGGAAATTCAAAGGTTTGATCAAAAATATATCCTCATTTCATTTGGTGTTTCCTTCTTTATTCATGAGTATTTTAGATATATTTTCGTACACTTCGGAAATTTTGGGGTTTTGACAGTTTCTAAAATTTCATTAAAAATGAAAATTGGACTGAACTTTGCCGTTACGAATTTAATAAAATAAAAATGACTTTATTGAATGGTTTGTGTTTAAAAATTGCATCATTTGTAGGCCATTGAGATGTTTCCAAATTTGGCCTTTTTCTCACTTTGCAATCATATATTTGCACAGACTTTTAACGAGTATAGTAAAAAGATTATCGAGTCCTGAATGATCTCACACTCTGAGGTAAAAACTGTAAATTAATGTTTTTCTCCGTCAATCAATATAGTTTTGTAGATTTAAATCCAGGAATCAATTATTTTATTCAGAACTGAGAAGAGTAACTATAATGTTGATAATTAAAAAGAGATCAATTCATTGAATGAAAATAAAATAATAGTTTTCTGGACTACGGAGCTGGTAATATATTTTGCAAACCCTTACTCTAACTCCAAAGATTCTGCTTATAAAATATATATATATATATATATATATATATATATATATATATATATATATATATATATATATATATATATATATATATATATATATATATATATATATATATATATATATATATATATATATATATATATATGTATATATATATATATATATATATATATATATATATATATATATATATATATATATATATATATATATATATATATATATATATATATATATATATATATATATA